>JAULJZ010189675.1:5472-21142 GCA_032270985.1 Heliamphora pulchella | reverse complement strand
TTGTTGTCAAGATAGGGGTATTATTATACTTTTGGTATTGTTGGTCTTATTATATAAATAACAGTGGTAAGGGAATAAACCCTAACTCTGGGTGTTCTCTCATTCACCATCACAATAATTCTCTCTCTGCTCTCTCCTCTATTTCTATGTCTTTACATCAATTCCTAATATGGTATCAGAGTGTGATCCTGCGTAAGGAACATATACTAATTTTGTTCTTCTTTATTTTCTTTTTTTTTACTTTTTCTTTTATGAATTCGTCATTATAAAAAAAAATCCCATAGATGATCAACTGGTCTTTAAGATCAGTGTCATGATTTTTCCCCTTCTTTTCTAGAATGTTTTATATTTTTTTGATTTTTTTAGAATTTGCAACGCTGACTAGGGTTTTCTTCCAAAATTGCTATTGCGGCATTTTTAATCTTGATCGATACCTTATTCTCACTCCATGAGTTCCAATTAGAGGTATACAAGGTCCTACAAAAGTCGATTCAACCTTTTTTGATGTTTTTTGGTTGATTCAAGTCGGAGACATCGCGGTCATTTCCTGTTTTCGGGTTCTGCTTGGTTTCTTGAGGGTCTAATACACTTGTTTTGGAGCTTCTTAGCTTGGACAGACTTCGTAACAAGAGCTTGCCGCTATTCTGTTGCCTTTTTCTGGTTTATTAGGATCTAGTACAACGTTCATTGATTCTTTTGGTACCGTACTGTTTATTTCCTTGCTATTCCATAATCATGTCTGATACTGGAAAAAATTTTGGTAGCCATGAGGACACCAGATTGCTTTATTCAGGGACTTCTACTGATAGTCCGTCTTTTCAGACCAAATTTGTCAAGTTAGATAGTAGCAATTATTTGATTTGGTCCCGTGCCTGTAGTTTAGCCATTGCTGCTCGTGGTGTATCTGGTTATATCATTGGTGAAACTAAATAGCCAACAGTTATAAAGTTTTCTCGCACACAGTGGATAGAGGAAAATACTCGTCATGTTCTAGCTACTACACTCTATGCAACCCTCTATTAATCGCATTTTTTTACTTCTAGATACTGCACATAACATTTGATTTGCTGCTGCCCAAACTTATTGTCAGACTGGCAATGATGCCCAGTTATACGAGTTGAGGAAGAAACTTCGTGGGTTAGATCAGAAAGACCAATCTTTGGCTCAGTATTATGCTGAGTCGACTAGTTTGTGGAGCGAGATAATTATTATCAGGACTTCCATGCTGTCTTTCCTACTGATGATGTTGCTTTTCAAAAGATGGTAGAAAAGGAGCGGGTGCATGACTTCCTTGTCGGTCTCAATATTGATTATGATCCGATCCGTATCCAGATTTTGAGTCGAGATCTATTTCCTACTTTGCAACAGGCATATGCCTATGTCCAGCAGAAAGAGAGCCGCCGTCATGTTATGGTTCTTCTTTCCAATCATGAGAATTCTGTGTTAACTGTCACGTCTATTCCCCGCACAGGTCGGCCTAATAGTACCAAATCTGGGGAGAAGAATAGCTTAGTAGCCCGAGATTAGTTGCACTATGAGCATTGTGGAAAATTCTATCATACGATTAATCATGACTGGTAGTTACATGGTTGTCCTACTCAGAGACATGGTGGTGGACATAGCGGCCCAATTCGCTCCCACGCTCATCTTTCAGAGATCAGTGCTAGCACATCTGGTGAGACTGGCCCTCTCTCTGAGGCCGAATTGACTACTCTCAGATGCCTAATGGCTCGGGTTGACATCTTTTCTTCTACAGCCTCCACTTCCTTCGCCAATTTTGCTTATTCAAGTATATCTTCTATTACACTTAGTGCGGTCACCTCTCATACTCCTTGAATCATTGACTTAGGTGCCACTGATCATATAATTGGCTCTTCTACTTTATTTTCCTCTTACTCCACTTGTTCTGGTAAAGATAAGATCAAAATAACCGATGGTTCTTTATCTTTTATATCCGGCAAAGGTTCTATCAATTGCTCTTCTTTACTTTCTCTATCATCTGTCCTTTATGATCTCAACTTTTCTACTAACCTTTTATCTTTTAGCCATCTTACGAGTTCCTTAAACTGTTTGTAACCTTTTTTCTCACTCGTTGTGTTTTTTAAGAACTGGAGACGGAGAGAATGATTGGCAGTGGTAGTGCACATGGTAGCCTATACTTACCGGATGTTCCGTCTTTTGCTTCTCTTCCACCTTCAGAGTCTAATCAGGCTCTCCATGCTAATACTGAAACCATTCTTCTGCAATTATTACATCAGTGGCATCGCCGTTTGGGGCACCCTTCTTTTGGAGTTTTAGAGAGATTTTTTCCTTCTTTAGTTAAACATTGTTTTAGAAATAATTTTTTGTGGGAGACTTGTGAACTTACAAAACATAAACGATCTATTTACCCTTCAGTCAACAAACGCAGTGATTCTCCTTTTATGATTATTTATTCTGACGTATGTAATCCCTCACCTATTACTTTTATTTCTGGTTATCGGTGGTTTGTGACATTTATTAACTGTCATTCCCGTGTTACTTGGGTATATTTATTTCGCACTAAAAGTGAAGTATTTTCATGTTTTCAAAATTTTCATCACATGGCATGCACCCAGTTTGATGCCAACATTAAGATTCTTCGGACTGATAATGGGACTGAGTATCTTGATGGTAGTTTTCGTGCATATCTCGAGACTCATGATATTCTTTTCCAAACAAATTGTATACATACTCTTGAACAAAATGGAGTTGCTAAACGCAAAAATCGTCATCTCCTTAAGGTTGCCCGTTCCTTTCTTCTTACTATGTTTCTCACTAAAATAACTCAAATTTCAAGTCATTAAGATATTTGATTAACCAAATTTAGAGTTTAATATTTATGCAGAATAATCACTCTTTTCATCAAGCTATGATAGCCAAAAAAAAAGATACAAAAATTATGGAAAGAACTTCATAACCAAGTAGAAATGAAGGAAGAAAACGAGCTGCTTTCCTATCATCGGAAAAACAAATAAGCTATGTTATTTTATATAACTTCATAACAAAAAAAAAAGAAAAAAAAAAGGAACCAACCTATCTTTCGATAGAGAAAAAAAATGTTCATTTCAAAATGATACCTATTTTTTTCCAGTATTTTCCCTTAAAGCGTTGAACAGTCTTCTGCAAGATCTCATCCTAAATGAAAAATCAAAATCCATCTTGTAAGGAAATATGCAAAGAAAATCATATATACATTCATATGTAGATCAAATTATTAAAAACAAAAATCACTCTGACTTGACTAACCAAAATATTCAAATAGAAGCAGCCACAACTTTGAAAGTTGAAACATACAACTACTAAAGAAGAAGAAAAAGAAGTACAAGCTACACTTCTCCTGATGGACATAAAAAAAATTTAAAAAAATGTTAAAGATACGAGCAACCTAAAAAGTTTATGCTAATGCAATCTTCCAATCATAGATGGAACAAAGCATAAATGTAACTGGTGAGCATGAGAGAGAGAAGACAGAAAGTTATTGTCTATTAGATTGTGTTACTTTATGTTTACTAGGGTATTTAAAATCACATAAATACGCGTGGGATGTAGGGATTGATTAAGCCGCCTCAATTATTTTCCTAACTCTATTTATTCTTTCTCTCTTTTTTCTCAATCTCCCTTCTTGGTATCAACTTGATATCAAGTTATAAAAAAACGATTCATCTTGGTATCAAGACACAATTTATCTTGTGTTCAAATCTCATTGCCTATCTAACTATTAAAATACCAGCATGTGTTGGTCTGCTTATAGGGTTGGTCTGCTTATAGGGTAAAGTCGGGCCATACGTGGAAGAGAGTGTGAGGGAAAGTGTTGAGGGTTTCCAGCAGCTCCAGATCTAGACCCATGCCAGTCCTTATTCCAGTTCGTTTTACAGTTCAAGTATTGCTATTAGGAGAACTATGAAGGAGTTACTACCCTTTAACAGCTTAAGCTCTTAAATGAGTTGGAGGTCAACAATTTAATCACATCAATGGATAATAAGGCAGATTTATGATGTAGTTGGGCTAAACAAATTGGAACACAAAAGGACCCTATCATCCTTTAGATTTCCAACAAACTCATTATTTTGAAAAAAGGCATCAAAATTACCCCCAAAAATGTATCAAAGGAACCTCCGACATAATGGATATTAGTGCGTGGAAACATAGGCAAGAGATTACGACATATAAAGAAACCAGTGATTGTGCCCGCCCATTACGCGTGGGTCATTAATTGTGAGAGGTTGAGAATTTGTAGTTTACTTTTTTAACATTTTAACTGTTTTAAAAGAGAATACAAAAGATGAAAATATACTTTTGGGATTCTTTTGTAAATAAAAGGTCACAAAAAACTTCACCAACGTGGATGTTTCCTTATATAATAGTATAGTAGATATAGACAAGAGATTACGACATATAAAGAAACCAACGGTTGTGCCCCCGCATTACGCGTGGGTCATAAATTGTGAGAGGTTGAGAATTTATAGTTTACTTTCTTAACTGTTTTAAAAGAAAATACAAAAGATGAAAATATCAAATTACTTTTGGGATTCTTTTGTAAGTAAAAGGTCACAAAAAGCTTCACCAACTTAGATGTTTCCTTTTATAATAGTATAGAAGTATAGAAGATAGATATAGAAGACAAATCAAATAGGTTTAAAGTCGAGCATCCTCAAGTACATAATTTGGCTGTAGAGCAACAAATCATTAACCTAGATGTATGTTATCCAAAAACATATGCTTAATGATGTTTAAGCAAGAATAAGGAGCTATCAACCCAAATGTATTTACCAAATTTCAACAAAACAACATTTACCTCGTTTGTTGTCCACTGTCCCTTTGTTGAACGCCTGGTGGGACCACTAGTCCTCCTATAAAGAATGGAAATCATGTGCTTAAAAGTGGTCAAAGATTGACATAACTATCCCCCAATCAAATGAGACGCTAGCCATATAAAAATATATAAAGAAAGAAAAACTACTTTAGCAGTGGTGTGGTTGGAAGAATGAGTTTTCTTTCTTTCTTTCTTTTGTTCAATTTTTTTTTTTTTTTTTGAATGTGGAGGGAATTAGGGGGTAGGGTGGGCTAGCTTCAAACCAAACAACCTAGCTAAGTTGAAGTGGTATACTATCTATTGATGTTTCAAGAAAAATCGACTAGAAGGAAAAACAAACAAGAAAAAGAAAAATATGAGGAGCAACAGAAGTAATTACACTCTTCATGAGTTATGAGCTCTTAACAAATGACCAACATCTGCTATAATGCAAAAAGAAACATGAATGGGAATATATTGATCTTGCTAAAGGATTTACAGACAGTGTTCAAGGGTGTTGGTAGAGCATAACACAAACCAAGAACAGATACACTAATCTATGAAGCACATGTGCGGGTACCCGGTATGGGTAGTGTACAATATGGATACAACAATATGGTGAAACCTAAAAAAATGAAACACGAAATCGGGATACGATGGTAAATTTCCTTTTTTATCTTTTTAGTATGATACATATATATACTAAATAAAAAAATATTTTTAATAATAAATGGCAGCATTCAAGAAACATTGGCATTGATAAGAAAAAATAGAAAAATAAGAAAGAAAGAGAAGGAAAGGAATATATGCTAGCTCCAAATAATTGGTATTAGCAAGTAATATCAAGCATAAAGTACGTCAACGTGTTTTGGTTTACGATGTGCCTTTACCTTTTTAGGGACTTAAATCACTTTCTACTCCAACCAATTTTCAAATAAAAAAAGGCAACAAGTTTTTAAAATTTTCAACTAAAACCCTGGCCTGCCCACTTATGTACCATTCGTCGTAACAAATCATAAAATTAAATTCAAAAATAACTGGTACTTTTTCGGCATACTAGACAATATGACTTTTGTGCTTGGCATCGGATCTTATCTATTTCGTTATGGATATTTGTCAACAATGGTGGTTGGTTATTAGAGTATTTAATCCTACAGTGCTTGGGTATGGAATGAATAATCACTTAAATAATGTTGGAACCCCGCCACCAAATAGTTTAAGATTTTAGGTCGGATACAAAATTATTACACGGTATCAGAGTAACCACCATACCAAGTATGGAATTGGACACAACCTATTCGAGTATGGGATTGAATGGGCTGGTTCAGATGCACCACAAAGCGTGTAAAGTTACGGAAGGGGCAATTTATAAGCTAGATTAACACAATTTAGTTGTCGAATACTAATAAGTGAGTAAAACCACAAAAAGGGGAAAAACTACCATTGGGTCTGTGTTGATAGGGTGGGTCGTCGGGTCGTCAACTATGGAGCATAGTCACATGTTACGATCATGTCCCATGTTGATTAAATAAGGGGCGCTCTTTGTGTATATAAGCGGCACCCTCCCCTTGTAAGCTTGTTTTAAGGGGTGAATTTTACCAAAGGATTTGTAACATTTGGCATAAGAGTGAGGCTCATTCCAACCACTTTCAAAAAATCATGCACCCTACAATGACAAACCCAAGAAAAAGCTACACAATAATATATATAAAAATGGCAGAAGTCAACAGGTGACTGCACGTGAGGGGAGACATTAGAGTATTAAATCCCACATTATTTAGGTGGAATGAGTAATCACTTAATATAATGTTGAAACCTCTGCAACTAATAACTTAAGCTTTTAAGTTCGATATAAAGTTTCTATACAGGTACATATTTTACTTAGTGGGAGCAATATCCATACCAAATACACACACAATACTCATACGACAACTTTTTTGAAGTACTCATACTTCATAGGTACTAACAGGGTTTTAGTATTCTCGCTTATATAAAAAATGCATGTTCAAGCACCAAGAGTGAAAATTTAAAATTGTACAATGATCTTTCTTGTAACAAGCTAATAAGGAATATTGTAAAAGGAAGTATGCAAAAGTATCTTAACAATTAGCAAAAGATGTAAAGGTTTGAAATCTCTTGCAAATAATTTCCCATCTAGTGTAAAAATATACCCACGCAGAGATCGCATTCTCTGAAGACCATGGTTGACTACATTTGAAGGAGTAGTGTTTGACTTATCACTTTCCACTGTTTGTTGGCATACAAGCAAATTTGAACAACCCAATTCCTACTCGATGGCACTTCTCTCTAGAATCTCTTCCCCAAATCATCATCAATGTCCCTATGATGTGGGGGAGCTACCTTCTCGCAAAATGAAATCACAATCTAAAAGAAAAACAAACACAAGTGAAGCAAAAATTAGAATATCAAATGCCTAACAAGCAAGATAACATAAAGAAAAAAGCATTAAAACGAATGTAATGGAGCAAATTCATTTGAACCATGTGAACATTTCCTAAATCACATACATCAAAATTACAATTTTATGGAAAACTATAAATAAATAAATAAATAAAAACTACTAAAAACAAGATAGTGGTCATATCTTGAAGCATGTGTGAGCTTGAAAAAGCACTAATTATTTAATTACCTTTGGTTACACTGATGGATCGATACGCTACAATCAACAATTACCTTTCAATCAGTTGTTTCTTTAGCCAAAGCTACCAAAGTTAATTGGTCTAGTCTTAGTTTTTACAGTTAAGATTTGATCAATTAATTCTTTAACAATCCACCACTTAAGTGCACACCTTGAGTATAAATTAAACAATTAGCGACAAAGCAAAGGAAATATACGTAATAAAAAAACATGAAATCTCTTGAGAAATGTAAAACATTACACCAATCCAATTTTCATTATTTTCAAAACACAAAACTAATAGGAAAATATTCAAATCACAATGATAATTTTTGCCGATACAAAGGCTCGCAATTCATCAAAATGATTCCATGTAATAATTTTTAGAATCTTGCGATTCACAATTCAGTATATTGATTCAATTCATGATTCATGCATAATTGATGTGACTATAAGTGATTATGATTTGTGATAGAATTGTGATGAATTTTATAATCCACGGTTCGAACCACGAGTCAATTCATAGTTTACTATTTTATTAATTCCTAAAATTATCAAATAACAAATTTAGGCCCCTTATTTACCTTTATCTTACTGTTTTTTAAAAGCCAGAATAAAACTTGAAGAGCGTTTATTGTGAAAATTAGAAATTAGTTATAACTATGCATAATTTGTTAATCATTTGGTGATTAGAGGATTTAATAAGAACAAAGCAGACTCAATAGTTTCTTAACCATATTTCTTATTCCTCGTCTATGTGAAAAAAATTCAAAATACATCTTTAAGAATATTTTTCAAAATACAAGAAACGTTTTAAAGTGTTTAGGTTTAAACGAAAGAGTTCTCGCTCACTCTTTTCCGTATTATATTTTTAAAAACATTTCTTAGTATATTTAATAAATTTTGAAAGAGAATATGCTATGATTTTAAGATATCTTCTAGTTGGTTGGAGTTGAGCCAAAATCTCTTGTGACGAAGACAAATGTCCTCCAATTAGATGACGCAACAATGTTTTTATAGTATAATTTGTCAATATTAATTTATTTATTTTATTTCTTACATTTGACTTTTAACGTCAACTTTTATAGTTCATATCTAATCTTACAATTCTCGTTTCGATTCCATTCAGAATTAGGATTTGATTCCATACAATCACAAATTTTATTTTGGTTTGTTTAACCAAAATCAGTGAATTTGAGGGCACAGTGAGCCATTTTAAACAAAATAAATGATGACAAGGCCTAAACGGTGTATCTATAATTTCTAATATATTCAGTGAGAGCATTGGAATTACTCCTATAAAACAATAACCCAATTGAATTCTGATCTGTTTGCTTAATTTGGGTATGGTTAGAGCTGAGACTTATGAGAGAATTTTAATACTAAAATTTGTGAATCAAATGATCATCAAATCCAATAGCCTATACGATTATGGCTTTATGGGGCATCAAAATGGCATTTTTCTACGAGCAAGTGAATGGGCCGCAAGGCGAACAGAACGGTTCATAGTGCCACTTTTCACCTTAACACCCTACACAACAAGAAGGCACTTTAAAAGTAGGGCAATTGTTTTGCACCGAACAAGGCACGGTTACACCCCAAGTTTAAATTCAAATTTGATGGCCTATGTTCTAAATGTCAGAAATCCTTCACATTTTCACCAATTTTGTTAAGATAACATATTAGAAGAATGGGAGAGCTTAACCTAGAGGGTTAGCTCCTCTAACTATTTATACTAAACCATCTATTATAACATTGACATAAATAACTCTTAGCACTCCCTCTGAAGTTGTACATATATATCATGTGTACTAAGCTTAGTAAAAATATATTTATGTTGGATAGCTTAATATTGAGCCCATTTCCTAACAGCTTAAGTTTTTAGGACAACTGATGACTTAACATGGTATCAAAACTCTAGTTCCATGAGGTCTTGGGTTCAAGTCTTGTAATGTGTTTCCCTGTTATAATTGTTATTGTACACTCTGTGTGTTAGTGAACCTATTTAGTTAGTTCGCCTCTTCAAATGCGAGACAGGGTCACACGTGACGGGGAGTGTTGGATAGCTCGATATACATTGTTGGGCCCATTTTCTAACAACTTAAGCTTTTCGGATAATTGATGACTTAACAATTTCACTTGTGAACCACACAAAGGTTTGGTAAATAAATCTGCTAACTGATTCACGGACTTCACATAACTTATACAAATCACATTTTGTAATAGCTCTTCTCGAATAAAGTGACAATCGACCTCAATATGTTTTATTCTCTTATAGAATACTGGATTAGATGCACTATGAACTGCTGCTTGGTTATCACACAACAAATTCAAAGGAGGAGAATGCTGAAATCTAAGTTCCTCTAGCATGTGTTTCAACTAAATCAACTCACAAATGGTATGTGCCATAGATCTATATTCGGACTCAGCACTAGATCGAGCAACAACAGTCTGTTTCTTGCTTTTTCATGAAACCAAATTACCTCCAATAAATACATAATTACCAATAGTTGACCTTCTATCAGATGGAGATCCAGTCTAATCTATATCCGCATAACCCTTGATTCAAGTATAGCCATAATTTTGATATGATAAACCACGACCCGGTACACTTTTAAGATATCTTAGAATACGTACAATGGCAGCCCAATGACAATTCCGTGGAACTTCTAAAAACTGACTGACAACACTAACTGCAAAAGAAATGTTTGGTCTGGTAACAGTCAAATAATTTAACTTTCCAACCAATCGTCGGTATTGTCCTAGGTTTACTAACAACTCGCTCTGATCTGCAACTAATTTTGTGTTGGGGTACATAGGTGTGTCGATAGATTTTGGCCCTAACATTCATGTTTCACTTAATAAATCAAAAACATATTTTCTTTGAGACAAGAAGATGCCTTAGTGTGATCTAGCCACTTCAATACCCAAAAACTATTTCAACCTTCCCGTATCTCTAGTATGAAATTTGGCTTGCAAAAACGATTTCAATTCTCAATACCTTTATTGTCATCACCAGTGATCACAATGTCATCCACATACACAATTAGAAGTATCTTGCTCGCTCCAGCATGTCTATAGAAAACAGAATGATCTACGCCACATCTTTGAATACCAAAACTAGTCACAGTATCGGTAAATCTACCAAACCAAGCTCGAGGAGAATGTTTGAGCACATATAATGACTTCTTCAAGCGACAAACCAAACCTGATTCCCCCCGAACGACAAAACCTAGAGGTTGTTCCATATAGACCTTTTCATGTAGATCACCGTGTAAGAATGCATTCTTCACATCGAGTTGATGTAAAGGTGGCGACAAGTAATATGAGCAGACAAACAGAAGAAATCTTTGCCTCTTGTGAGAATGTTTTAGAATAATCAATACCAAACACTTGTGTGTATCCTTTTGCCACAAGGCAAGCCTTGAGTCTGTTAACAAGTACCATTAGAATGAATTTTAACAGCATACACCCATCTACAGTTGACTACTGACTTGCCCGAAGGAAGAGGCACTAAATCCCATGTATCATTCAACTTTAAGGCAAGTATTTCTTCTTTCATTGCATTCTTCCAACCAGAATGGGACAGAACATTTGTATAAGACTTAGGAAGAGGAACAGCCGACAATGCGGCAACAAACGAGTGATAGAAAAGGGATAAACGATCACAAGAAAGAAAATTTGAAATAGGATGTGAAGTACAAGATCGATTACCCTTTCGAAAGAAAATTGGAAGATCAACCGTAGATGGTGGAGAACGGGTTAGAGAGTGATCTAGTGGCATGGAGACCATTAATACAGGTGGAGTCGACTCAACATGAGTGCGACGAGTGTAAACCTGCAGGTCAGGATGACTTAAACGTTTAATAGCAGTACTGGATGATAAGAGTGGACAAAAGGAAATAAGACTAAGAACTGGAAGAGAAAGATCACATACCAGACCATATGCAGAGATTCGCTCAGAATAATATGGGGTAGACTCAAAGAAAGTCACATCACGATAGACAAAAAACTTATGAAGAGTAGGGCAATAACACCAATAACTTTTATGAGTAAGAGAATAGCCTAAGAAAAAACATTTATGAGCTCAAGGATCAAACTTATCAGTACCTGTAGCAAATTGATAGACAAAACAAACACAACCAAAGATGCGAGGGGGTAAAACAAACAGAGGATCATGTGAAAAGAGAATAGAGTGAGGAGTCTGTCCATTAAGCACGGATGAGGGCATACGATTAATTAAGTAACAAGCAATCAAGATAGCATCAATCTAAAAAGATTTGGGAACATTCATTTGAATTAAAAGGGTACGGACAACTTCGATCAAATGTCAATTTTTGCACTTGATTACTCTATTTTGTTGTGGAGTGTGAGAACAAGATGATTGATGAAGGATGCCAGATTGAGTCATAAAGTTATTAAAGGAATGAGAGAAATATTCTCTAGCATTATCACTGCGCAAGATGCGAACTTTAGTATTAAACTGAATTTGAATTTCACCACAATAGGCATAAAAGAAAGAAAACAATTATGAGCGATCTTTCATTAAATAAAGCCAGGTAACTATGGAATAATCATCCACAAAAGTAACAAAATACCAAAATCCCAACTTAGAAGTAACACGACAAGAACCCCAAACATCTGAATGAACTAACATGAAAAGATTCAACTCTCGTTTATTAATACGGAAAGCAAAAGGAACACGATGATGCTTTCCCAATTGGCACAACTCACAATCTAAAAATGAAATAGAACTTAAACTAGGAACTAAAAACATCAAGTTGTCCAATGAAGAAAGACCAAGACGACAATGAATCTGAAGTGGAGAAGCAATAGTAGGACATGTAGAAGGAGAAACTGCGGATGACACCTTAGTATCCAAATAATAGAAACCACCTGACTCACGTCCTTCGCCAATCATCTTCCTCGTCACCAAATCCTGAATAACAAAAGAATCAGGAAAGAAAGAAATAGAATTAAGATTTTGGTAAGTTGACTCACAAACATCAAATTAAAAGGAAAACAAGAGATATATAAGACAAAAGACAAAGAAAGCGAAGGCGCAAGTTGAATTGTGCCTATGCCTTCAATAAAACTATTAGAACCATCTACTAAAGTAACACGGGGAAAGGAAGTAGAAGACTTAAAATGGGAAAAAATCTAAGATGTGCCTGACATATGATCAGAAGCACCAAAATCGATGACCCATGGGCGAGAGTAAAAGAAGATGAAAGACAAGTAGTAGGGGTATCTTTATGGGCTAGAGATGCAACTGGAAGGGATGGCTGCAAAGTCGCCTGATACTGAAGAAACTTAGAATACTTTTCCTCGGAAACAGTGATATTCTTCTCCCCAACCGAAGTAGAGGAAGAAGGGTGAACATTATCGAACGTCACGGAATTAGCAAACCGAGAAAGTTTCCCAACAAGATCCCAACATGTCTCTCGTGTAGGATTAAGTAAGCCACAATTGGAACACTAACGAAGTGAACCTCTACCTCGACCACTACAACTACCATGAGAACTACCGATGCATCCACCTCATGAACCACCACTTCCTCTACCATGACTGTAACCACTGAATTGATCACCTTGGTGTTGTGTAACTAGAGCTGAATTATCAAAATTGTCTTGAGAAGAACCACCAGAGCCTTGAGAACTGTCCCGAGAAGTGGCGCGCAAGATTCTAGAATATACCTCGGCAAGAGAAAGGAGCTCAGCTCCTACTAAAATCTAAGAGCAAATGAACTCAAATCAGGTCGCAATCCAGCATTTTGCGAACATCATTTGTGATGGGAAGAACCACATTTAAGTGTTCATGAAATTGCTTACCTGCCGCAAAATAATCTGTAATAGACTAATCATCTTGTTGCAACTGAAAGTAATCAACTGAAATATTATATATATGAGTAAGATTACTAGAATATAACATTTGAATGTACTCCCAAATTTCCATGCAAGTGTCGAGATGAGTATACATATCTGTAATATGTGACTCCATAAAATTCCATAACACTGTAACAATTTGAGCATCCCCTTGCTCCCATTTAGGCTGCCTCTTATCAAGACATAGTCAAGTGATTTTGTTTACCTTGACCAATTAAGGCAATTTTTACGACTTTAGACCAATGCAAATAATTAACTTCATTCAACTTACAAGTAATGAGTTGTGGAATTGTGAACTGAGGAACATATGGTTTTTAATCCATAACTCCACCAACCAAATGCAGAATAAATTTCTTTCACAAAGTAACAGAAGATCCAACTCACAAAGAGGAACTTGAATCATAAGACTAAGAGTTATTCATAGCAAATATGGTCACGACTAGGGCTAATGGATCTGAATGTTCATAGCAGATTTGCTGATAACAAACAATGACAGTGATAATGGTTGGCAATGATAGCGGTGGTGGCGTCTGAGGGGAACGCCAGCGACGGCGACGGTGACTGCGACTGAGGGAGACAGAGGCGGCGACGACTGAGGGAGATGGAGGCAGCGACAACTAAGGGAGGCAGAGGCATCGACGATTCAGGGAGGCGGCTGTGCATGAAGGCTGGTAGCGATTGAGGATGACGAGGGCGACAGCGACGGTGACAGTTGATGACAACGGCGGCGACTGGTCAGCAATGGCGGTGGTGACAATGGTAAGTGGCGATAGTTTGCGTAGCTAGGGTTAGGGGGGTTTTTTTTTGTTTTTTTGTTTTAATTTCTTAGGAATTTTTGCTCTGATACCATGTTATAACATATTAGAAGAATGAGAGAGTTTTAACTTAAAGGGTTAACTCCTCTAACTATTTATATTAAACCATCTATTATAACATTGGCATAAATAACCCTAAACAAATTCCAACGTACATTAATAATCTATCACATTTTTTTCCATAAGTAGTTCAAAACTACATTTAAATATGCAACATTTGTAGGAGAGCTTTCTCACTTTTTGTATAAAATTTCTCTTGAAAAATGAAAATGACTTATTTTTTCGTTAGCTTTATGCGCAACAAATTTTCTCCCAGATAAAGCAGCAGGCATCGGTTCTTCTAACTCAAAAAAGAGATGGTTATGGCACAAAGTACTCTTGTGCATCTACGTCACTCGACCCACACGCAACCCCGCGCCATTATGTTATGGAAGAATTGAACTTATTACTGGGTGGGCTATTCAGAGCAAGCAATTGACTATCAGATTTCATCCCACAACTAGAAGATCGCTTTGGGGGTCATTGTAGTGTGGCTGAATGTAGAGCAATCAGCCCTTAAAGCATTTGATCAGTAGATTATTTAGAACTTAAATTCATTACATCTCTAATCTTTGAAAAATGCAAGTACTTTAGCACAGCTAACTTCCTTCATTTTGATTCAGAGAATAAAAAGATAATAGACTATCAAGACACCCAAATCACCATGATAATCTGTCACGAACGCAGGCCCACTATTCATTAAAAGGTTAAAATCAACTCAGTAGATTAAAAGTGAGTGAATTTGGCGCATAGTTTGCCATTGTAGCGCACACAAAATATAACTTGAAACAAATCAGTGAGGGCATCAAAAATTATTTCTGCAAAACATTAAAACAAATTAATTAAGATAAATAGTTCAAATTGAATTTTAGCCTAGCTGCTTGAATTGAATTGGCTGTGCTATTAAAAAAAACACAGAAAAAAAAACCGAGATTTGAGAATAAAAAATTGATGGAAAGTTAAACCACATCTAATATTCTATCACGAAAACATAATTTATTACTCAAATGTATTCCATCTGTGAAAAATACAAGTGCTTGCACACAGCTAATGAAAGTAACGGGATAAGCCGCTGTTATTTTTTTCTTAATCAAGAAATATCTAAGTTTTTGTTGCAAGTAAAACATCTAAATTCGGCCCAGAAGATAAATTTCCAGTATATTATAAGATAACAGACCAGTGAATTATAGACACAGTTCGCCCTTCCACAACAAATGATGGTAAGTCCATACTACCCATATCCCTATCTTCTAATAAAACAGTACCAATAGAAAATCAAAGCAACCATATTAAGAAAAGTAAATAGAATATAATCTCAGACCCGTCTGCTTAATTTTAGTAAGGTTTGATTTTATGAAATGCATGATAGAAAAAAGTTTATATTAATTAAAAAAACGGAAAATTAGTGAGCAATCCAATTTATAGGTCGCTTATTGTTTTTCATTCAGCATAAGATTTTTTAACGAGTAAGGTCCATCCG
>JAULJZ010189666.1:0-21142 GCA_032270985.1 Heliamphora pulchella | reverse complement strand
AAGAAATTTATGAAAAGCAAATTCATTTTATTAGCTATAACTTCCTTAAAATATTATTTTATTCAAGAAATTAAAATATTTTCTTATTTTTACATAGTCTTAACTATAAATAGATTAATTGAGTTCTTGTTAAAAAGAACAAAAGTATGAACATCGTACTGAAGTTTGTATTTTTCATTTTGTTTAGATTTGGAATTATTAAGTAAAATTTATTGATTTCTGCAAACGACAGGTGAGTCTTATGATATCTGAGTTAGTTCAGTTTTTTATTTTCGCTTTATAACGATCTTGAGGTGCACCACTGTTGGTACTATCTAAAAATGATTATTGAAAATATGGATATTATAAAGATAAGAATGATAGTATAAATGGCGTCCCGGCCGCTGAGAAACGATAAAGCATACCAGCGAGGTGATATAATAAGGGCGACGGGTCATGACCAGGTGACTAGGGAATGATCATTTCCACTGTAGGATAGCTCCTTAGATTGCTGGTAGAACCGTTTATTTGTATATCATTCTAAAAATGGAAAGCGGATAATAACTCAGATATCTATGCACTCACACTAGTTTTGCTAATGGATGTTGAATAATTTCAAGTAATGCTTAAATGCATGGAGGAACTGGTAGTAGGGAAAAGATGATTTAATTTATTCATAGTTTTATGTCAAATTCTGTAATTGTTGCATTTTGATTCCTGTATCTCGTTATGTTGTTTAAACATTAAACACATAGTTAGAAAGCTTTGGAGTTTTTACATGAGATCACTACAAATATTTTAGGGAAAAAATTCCTTTTCAATGAATGATTTACAATTATTTTAAATTCGGAATGACTAGAATGAGACCGTTTGAAAACTCAATTGGCAAAATTCCAAATGAGGAATGGAAAATAAAGAAAGAGGCCTCAGGTGGGTTTTTAACTCACTGGCCGGTCACGGACACCATTCTTAGAAATGGGTCGTGACATGGACGCATCTGGGTCTGTGTAGATTTTTGAGATCTCAACAAGGCTAGTCCGAAGGATAATTTTTCGTTGCCACATATCGATGTTTTGGTGAACAGTACGACAGGACATGCTCTCTTGTCATTTATGGACAATTTCTCTGAGTATAATTAGATCCTAATGAACCCTGAATACAGACAAAAGACGACATTCACTACACCTTGGGGCACCTATTGTTATCGTGTGATGTTATTCGATTTAAAGAATGCAGGAGCAACCTATCAGAGGGCTGCCACTACTTTGTTGCATGACATGATACATAAGGAGCTTGAGGTGTATGTGGATGATATGATAGTGAAGTCCAAGGATCAAGATGGCCATATCATAGCATTGCAAATTTTTTTTAAAAGAATCATATAATACAAGATACAGCTCAACCAACAGAAGTATGCCTTCGGATTTATGATTACTCAACGAGACATTGAGGTTGATCCTTCTAAGATTTAGGCAATCATGGAAATGCTTCCTTCAAAGACTGAACGAGAAGTTAGGGGCTTTTTGGGCAAAATATAGTTCATCAGTTGATTCATAGCAAAACTAAAAACTACTTGTGAGCCGCTCTTCTGCCTTCTGAAGAAAGGGTCAAATTTGAATGGAATCAAAAATTCCAAAATGACTTCGAAGCCGTGCGTCAGTACTTGTAAAACCCACCTATTCTGGCTCCTTCCGAACTCAATGTTCCACTAATTCTATATTTTTCAGTTACCGACTCGGCTATGGGATGCATGCTCGCACAGGAGGGAGAAATTGGAATCGAAAAGGCGATTAACTACTTGAGCAAGAAGATGACGAGTGTTAGGGTTGGTATACTAAAAATTATATTTTTAGTATTTAATTTTATTTTAATAAAATTAATTTTCTATTTTATGATAATCTTAATGAGCAACGTATGCAGTATTATTTCTTTAATATTATGCATGGGTGTTCTATATTCTGTACAGTATTTAATCTGGTGTGTAGAGTATACCTTACACACAAAAGATCAAATTTTAGGTTCTTACAGAATATTAATTTTATGTTCACAATTTATATGAAAATAGACATACCATCGGTACGACTATAGTATAGAGTTTTAGTAGGCCTGTCTTGGTTACGGGGAATAGATAATCGCGTCATCTATTGTTTCGATTCTCTGTGCTAGTACACTTTGTGTATATTGAACGGGACACATTGAGATAATTAATTTTATATTGACTATATAAGTAAATTCGCACTCCAAGGTTATTACAAAAGTACTTATACTCTTAATCCTGAAATAATTATTGATTTGTGTATATTTAATATTCGTTATTTTGATTCATTAGAGGGTGCGATCTTATATAGGTTTGTATTCTCGGTGAGTTAGATAGCGGTATTATTTATATGGTGAATATTAATTATTGACGGAATCCACATCTTGAAAGATCGGGATTGACAATACCCCCTTAAGAAAGTTTATAAGTGTTTTACTGGGCCAAATCCTACAGGTAAATTTGATTATCCGGTGATCAAATAAGTTAAGCGGAAGGGCTTAAGAAATTTAAAGATGCCGATTAAATTAAATTGTCAGTAATTAAATTTAATTAGTGAGTATAGGAAATCTTAACGTGGAGAGAAATATTAAGTATTTAATAACAGAAGCTCAATACAAGACGGTCTTGAGATTATGGCTTAAAGAGCAATTATAGTTCTTTAGTGGTGTGAACTGTAATTCAGTGTTTTGTGAAAATTGTAGAAATTGATACAAGATTTTCATAATTATAGATACTGCTATGGGGTTTACTTAATTGTAGAAACCACTAATGGATGTCTGTGTTATACTGGAAGTTTTTGTCAAAATTACCCCTATAAATCTAAGGGTAGACTGAACAATATTCATAACTTGTCTTCAAAACTAATGCTGTTCAGGTTCTACCGGTACTAATTCTCGATAGATTGTAACCCACACTACATTCGAGAATCATATAACGGAATACAGTGAAAGGTCTAACGAGAGATTCAACTTAGGATCCAAATCGTAGTTGAAGATTCGACCGGTAAAAATGTATTCTTGTAAATTAACTGTAGTTGCACGAATTTTATTTTTGATCATTCGACGTTAAAAGTTTTATCTGGAGCCCATTTCGGCATTTTCCCATCCAGTTAGTTTTTTATTGAAAATTGTTTACAAAAATAATGATCTTGCCAGTTTTGCGTTCAACAATGGGGTTCGAGATACGATATATGTCACTAGAAAATACATGTTGGGCTTTAGTTTGGGCTTTTCGAAAACTAAGGTATTACATGCTGTCCTTCACAGTGAACATAATTTTTTGGATGGACCCGTTAAAATACTCATTTGAGAAGCCGGCATTAACAGGAAGGTTGGCCCATTGGCTGCTGTTACTATCAAAGTTTGATCTCAAGTAAGTCATCCAAAAGTCAGTCAAAGGCAGAGCAGCAGTAGAATTTCTAGCCATCCAACTAGTTGAAGGAGATGAAGACGTGGAATTCCAGTTCCTTGATGAACAACTGATGGGAGTCGAGGATGACAAGTGGACTCTATATTTTGATGACGCATCTAATCAGTATGGCTATGGAATAGGAGTTCTTTCCACTCTCGACGAATCACATTTTCATCTATCTCTGAAGCTCAATTTCGAAGTTACCAACAATCAAGCTTAGTATAAAGCATGCTTAGCTGGTTTGGAGGCAGCCTTAGAACTAGGGGCAAAGAAGCTGGAAGTCATCAGAAACTCAGCATTGGTTGTCTCAGTGGCAAGAGGAGAATGGAAGGTTAAGGACTTAACATTAATTCTCTACCATCAAGAGCTGAAAAAACTAATACCATGCTTTGAATCAGTGGTTTTAATGCATGTGCCGAGGCTGTTGAACAAGTTTGCTGATGCACTGGCTACTTTGGCATCAATGATTGATATGCCACCCGGGGTTAGAATGAGGCCATTAATAATCGAGCAGAAGAGAAAGCCGACATACGAGATGACAGCTGCAATCGAATAAAGCACTGATGTACTCCCTTGGTACTTTGACATTCGAAATTTTATGGAAAAAGGAGAATATTCCAAGTTTGTTAGCAAAAAGGGAATAAGGAGATTATCTGCACAATTTATTGTCTACGGGGGAAAGTTGTACAAACGATGGCACTCTGGAGTCAACAAACTGTGTCAACAGTAAAGAAGAATGAGAACTGATGAAAGAGATATATGCGGGAGTTTGTGGGCCTCACATGAGTGGAAACATGTTAACCAAGAAGATCCTATGACAAGGGTATTTTTGGATGACAATGGAGACAGACTAGATATAGTTTGTACGAAGGTGCCATAAGTGTCAGATTCATGCAAACCTTATGCACGTTTCCCCATCTCAACTATATAGCCTAACGTCGTCATGGCCGTTCTCGATATGAGGCATAGATGTGATTGGCAGGGTAACACCAAGGGCTTCAAATGGGTATGAGTCCATTTTGGTAGCCATTAATTATTTTACCAAGTGGGTGAAAACAGTCTCCTACTCAGTAGAGAAAGCTTCACATGTCTCTAAGTTTATCAAGCAGAACATCATTTATCGGTACGGGGTCCCTCATGAGATTATCTTAGATAATGGCTCGCACTTTCAAGGTTAGGTCTTGGATCTTTTTGAAGAATACCGGATAGTGGCTCACAAGTCGTCACCATATCAGCCACAAACCAACAGGGCAGTCGAAGCAATAAACAAGAATATCAAGAAAATTTTACAAAAGATGATCAGCTCACATAAAGATTGGCCTGAACATTTGCCGTTTGCACTCTGGGGTTACAGGACGTCGATTAGAGCATCAACAGGAACCACGCTATATTCTTTATTGTATAGGATGAAAGCTGTGCTTCCCATTGAGGTGGAAATCTCTTCACTAAGAGTTGTGGCTGATGCTAGTATTCTAGAGGCAGAATGGCAGAGAAATCAAATGGAAGAGATACTTTTGTTTGATGAAAGAAGACTACAGACTTTATTTCATATAAAGGGTACCAAAGAAGGATAGCCAGAGCATTCAACAAGAAGGTTAAGACCCAAAATCTTAGAGAAGGAGATTTGGTTCTTAAGGAAATCAGAGCTCCCATCTTCGACCCAAGGGGCAAGTTCAAGCCAAATTGGTCCGGGCCGTTTCTGATCAAAACCATTATGACCAGTGGTGTAGTAATTATCATGGATTTGGATGGCAATATGTTTTTTACTCCACTCAACCTTGACCAGCTCAAAAAGTACTACCCTTGAGAGAAAAATAATGATAAAATAAAAGCTCGCTGAGTTGAAAACCAAAAAGGCAACCCTGGCAAAAGTTAGAGCAACCCGCAAGGCCAAAAATCCAAAAAGGTGACCTTAGTAAAAGTTAGGGCACCACAAAAGGAGAGTGTTAATACCCGAGAGTAAATCGAGCTCGAACTACGTTAAGGCCTGATTTCACTTTCTTGGGATATATAAGCAGCTTCTTATAAGAAGTCCAGCCACATTCTTTGTTTCAACCATCTTTGAATATGAGTAAGATCAATGTAAATTTATATTTGGATTTTCATAATAAAGTTGTTTAATTGCAAAATTGAAAAACTTTGAATAACTTGGAACCTTTTCAGCATAAAGTGGAATATTTCATTCTAGCATTAGTTACAAAGTTTTGAAAATAAAAGGCAGGCTCGCAAGTCCTAAACTCTAAATAAAATTAGGAAAGCTATGAAATTTTGAAAACAAAGTGAGTCCCTCAAATCTTTCTTCTCTTCATTTCCTATTTTCCTTTTTTGTTCTCTTTTCTCCCTATCTTGCACCAACCATGCCTTGTATTCGTCGAAGAGCTCTGGGCACTACAGCTCCTGCATATCCATCAGTGAACAAGAGGACCAAGCCTTTTGATATTTCACCAGAAATGGGGACTACAATGAAGATGAATATAAATGGCCTCGAACACCGCTAAAAATAATCTTTCTCCGACCAAACTGCCGCATGATCCGATGTGGATAGTAGAAAGTGGATAGTGGTAAGTTGATCAGCAGAACGCCAGGATGGTCCATGGTAGTCAAAGTTATGGTAGGGATTCGCCACCAGGAATACTACCAAGTACTGTTTGGACCTGATAGGGAAAGAGATACTGCCTTCAAGTTGCCTCAATACTATAAATTTGATAAGAAGGGCGGTAGATGAAAGTTGTAGCACTATGCCTATCTGCGGGTGCTTTCTGCATAAGGTTCACCTTCACCATCAACCAGATCTACAACAGAGATTAAAAAGAAAAAGATAAATAGAAATCAGTAAGAGGAAAGTTGTGCAAGGAAATAAAGCAAAGAAGATAAGATTAGAAGGGAGTTTCAGATGGCTGACAAGGATTACGAGATGGACGGAGGATATGATGATGAGCCCTTGAAGTCCGAACCTGAACTAGATGAAGGGGTAGAAGGGGACCGCCTGGGAAACTGAGAGAGCGACCTCGGAAGACATCAAAGTATATGACAAAATATAAGCGTGCAAGAATTTTGGGTATAGTTTGGCATGAATGCACTCGTCATGGTTGAGTTGGGATGAAACGGACCTCCTTCAGAGTGCAAAAGAAACCCCCTGACAAAGGCCCGGGTAGTGGATGAATTGATTGTTGAAGACTTGTGAAAGGGGTAAGTGGGAGGTGGTACTACAAAGGAAGATACCCATCGCGATTTGCCGCTACTTATATGATGGAAGTTATGAGGACTGGGGAATGGATGAATTGATCATCAAAGACTAGTGAAAGAGGCAAGTGAGAGGCAATTATCGAAGGCAGTGTGTTTCTAACCAACAGCGTAAGAGAGAAAGGTGTTGAGTTTACTTGAAGAAGCAAGGGGCTGCCAGCAAAGGTAGCAGTCTCGCAGCGGTGAACAACGTCTAGGCCAATCAATGTCTCAGCCAGAATCAGCGAGACAAAGTCTTTTCCTGACCACATTTGACCCGTAATATCAACCAGTGAGCAGTTGACTCGTCCATCAGAAGGAACAAGAAGGCACTGAGTAAAGAGGCAGAAACATAGGGCATAGTGACACCGCAACTAAAAGCCAAGATCACTAAGATTGCCAGTAGAACGAAATCTATTTATGATCCATGGGATGTCAAGGCAGTCATCATATGTCAAAAGGGAAGCTTCAATTTTGGATAAACCATAAAGTTGTATTATTTGCTAACGGGTGGAAAAGAAGAAAGTTGGAACAACTACAGTCTCCCTCGGGGCCACATCTAGAATGGTAGCAAACTCCTCTACAGTGGGGCATAGTTCCTCGAGGCCAAAGCGAAAGACATGAGATTGTGGGTCCGACAGTTGTGTAGAGGTCCGTAATAGTGGTTCATTGATCTTTATAGTCATCAGGGAGAGCAAGGAATTAATACCAAATGAGGTAAAGTTCAGACGTTCAATGGGGACCCTATGGGATGTATTTATAAGGCATGAGAAGGATGGATGTCAAAAAGTTCAAACTGTATTTATAAGGCATGAGAAGGATGGATGTCAAAAAGCTCAAAAAAAGGACACTCATTGTGGCTACCACCACCTTGGAGTATGGGACTGCTATAATGAAAGTACACAGTACAGTGACGTCACTTTGATGACCTAGCGACCGCCACCTATCCCTTTCTTTTGTGGTGACTGCCACTATGTATCATGGCGACCACCATGTTCAAAGGTGGCGGGCATGTTATGTTTGCAGTTTCTGTAATATGTGATTTTTGAGACTTGTTCATGCATCCAAAGTAGTTTAAGCAGCAAACGAGAAAAATTCATGCAAATATATATATGTAGTGATTGGCACGAAGGCCTAAATGTATCAAAATGTGAAACAGAGGCACCTAAGCCCAATAACCAATAAACTGGGGTACGTAGGCTCCTTAAACCAAATATATCAAAATGTGTAAATGTATATAACAGAATATGTCATAAAAAGAGGGGAATCTTTCTCTCTCAATGTCTCTGACGGACTCGGCAGGAAGAGCGGCTAACGTCTGAAGGGCTAGCCTCAGATGAGTCGAATAGCTCCTCTAGATCATCGTTGTCATCACCATCACTGCTAGAAGAGAAAGATATAACTCGGGAGCAGCTCCGAGCAGATGAAATGGATCCTTGAGAATAGAAAGCTCATAAAGAAGCACGGGACCCGCTGCCTCAAGCTGGAGCTGAGACTAGAACCTAAGGTTAGACTAGGGCCTATGGCTGCACTATGCCGGTAGCTGGTGTCGGAGGCTGTTAAAAAGTAAGAATCAGAGCAGAATATAGAAAAGTGCAAAAAGGTTGAAATGGTTACAAGATACTCACTATGGCCACCGGGATAAAAGCAATGCCAACTGCTCGAACGGTGGCATCTAGCTGATGAACTAATGCCATCAGACTTGTAACCATCAGCATCGTGTGATCTTGCCAGACCTGATTAACTTGCAAAGAAAAAGAGGCAGTTCAAGAAAACTAGACAAGTAAAGAAGTAACTAAAAGAAAGGTGGAAGAACAAAGGACAAACCTGGCCAATCTCAGCTCTAAACTCAGACGTCGGTGAAACTAGGACCAAAAGAGGGAAAGGGAAGCCGTACACCACGTTCTGAATGTCCCATGGGATCTTTGGACCTATTACCTCTACAACACCAACAATAGTAGCTCCACCAACACCTCTAGCAGTCTCGGTAACTCCAACAGTAGTGAAAGTAGCTCTAGCAGCAGCAGCACCACCAGCACCACCAGCTCCAACACTAGCACTACCAGTAGCAGCAGCCTCTGGTGCTTGACCCCTCCTCTTGCCAGTAAGCGCTGCCGAGCTAGGTCTCAGTGGTCCTAGCAAGTGTACCTGAGCCCAAGCCGTGTAATCTCGCTTGGTTCATAGTAGCTCTATGGTGTAGGTCCCCATCATCTCCAGTTGTATATCGACTTAACTCATGTGGACCATCCGGCGTATATGAGCTGAAGGAGTAGCCAGAATCCAGAAATGGTCTAGGCCGAGTATCTGCCGAACCACCTGCTCTGCCAAGTAGTACTCTCGACTTAAGGGACCCTCCAGCAGGATCTGCATTATAGATGCATCGCGGCTGTGCATCAAGTCCTCGTCGGCCCGATCCTCCATCCCCCGCCAAACATCCTAATTGAACCTGTGAAAATTCAGTAAATTATAATCCGTACAGTGAGTAGTAAATAGTGTAGTGATCAGTAATCGGTGAACAGAGAATAGTGCGGTGCAAAAATTCAAAAAACTGTGATCAGTATAGTGAGCAGTGATCAATGCAGTGCTATGATCAAGTATAGTGAGCAATTAACATAGCAGTGTAGTGATCAGTACAGTGAATAGTGTAATACAAAGAGCAATGTACAATACAGAAAGCAATGAATAGATAAAGCAGAGTAAGAAGTGGTACCCAGTTGGGAGTCAACTGATCTAAAGATGCTCGAAATCTGTCAATGTCCTTGCCCCCGCTCTTCTTCCTTTTTAGACCTCAGGTCCACCAAGCTTTACAGAGAATAACTAAAGGGTCGGTAGAGGAGTTCGTCGGGACGTGAAGCCCGAGGAACTCATAAGTCCAAAGCTATAAAGAGAATATGTCAGCAAGAAGAACAGATAACTGAAGAAATGAATGAACAGAATATAAAAACTGAAACATACCTCCCAAACCCTCTAGTATCCCCTAATGCTGAGCTCCTGGGGGAACCTGGTCAAGGCCCTCATCGAGCCATAGAGTGTAGTGAGGGAAGCTCCTTCCCAATTATATGTGGCAACTCGGTCGAGGCGAGTGAGGGCGCCAAGATAGTGTAGATGCACAGTATTCTCCTTGTTTAAAAATAAGGAGGTATCGAATATATATAAAAGAAAGCCGCGAGCAACCCATTCGAAGTGACAGGCCTCGGTGCAGTGGAAGTGGTGGAATCGCTCGAAGAACTAAGTATATCTGACTTTGTCTCTATCCATCTGAATAAGAACAACTTTGAGCAGGTAAGTCAGTGCGTCGGTAGAGTAGGCGATGGATGGATCAAATGGAATGGGAGCTCCTTCGACCTTGATGCCGGTGATCAGGGCAAAGTCAATAGGCGTCAGAGTAGCCTCAAAGGTGGTGAAGTGAAAGGTGTTGGTGGTATCCCACCATCTCTCTGCCAGGGCTATCATCCAAACCCGGTCGTTGCTCCAAAAGGGAGGGCGTCATACCACTCCAACACCTCACCTGAGGCGGAGCCGTTAAAGCCACAGACGTACTAGCTAACCTGAAAAGAAGAAGATGAGCAGAATATATAAGAGCAGTCTAATCAAGTGATATGCAAAAAATACAGAAAGCAATCAAAAACCCTAGGTTCGTGTGTGAGTGACGATCATCTGGTTTCCTTAAGCCCTATAAAACTAGGCA
The DNA here is from genome assembly GCA_032270985.1 of Heliamphora pulchella. Taxonomy (NCBI): domain Eukaryota; kingdom Viridiplantae; phylum Streptophyta; class Magnoliopsida; order Ericales; family Sarraceniaceae; genus Heliamphora; species Heliamphora pulchella. The sequence goes on along the minus strand of JAULJZ010189666.1, from coordinate 10,805 downwards.
CCCTAAGCCATGGTGGGCCAGGAAAATCTTTTAACCTTAGGTTCATATATGAATGACGATCCTTTGGTTCCTTTAAGCAGAAGAAAACTAGGCACCTTAAGCCTTGGTACACTAGGCAAATCTTTTAACCCTAGGTTCGTGTGTAAGTGACGATCCTTTGGTTCTCTTAAGCCCTAGAAGACTAGGAACCCTAAGACCTAGTGTGCCAGGCAAATCTTTCAACCCTAGGTTTATGTGTGTGTGACGATCCTTTGATTTTTGCACTACTTAGTAGAAGACTAGGTACCCTAAGCTCTGGTGTGTTAGGAAAATCCTTTCAATCTTAGGTTCGTGTGTGTGTGATGATCCTTTGATTTTTACATGCTCTAGTAGAAGACTAGGTACCCTAATCCCTAGTGTGCTAGGTAAATCCTTTTAACTCTAGGTTCGTGTGTGTGTGACGATCTTTCAGTTCTTTTAAGCCCTAGTAAAAGAATAGACACCTTAAGCCCTGGTCGTGTGTGAGTGACGATCCTTTGATTCTCTTGAGCTCTAGAAGACTAGGAACCCTAAGCCCTGGTGCTCTAGGTAAATCTTTTAACTTTTGGTTCGTGTGTGAGTGACGATCTTTTGGTTTCCTCAAACCCTAGAAGACTAGGCACCCTAAGACCTGATGCGATAAGCAAATCTTTCAACCCTAGGTTCATGTGTGTGTGACAATCTTTTGGTTTTTGCACTACTTAGTAGAAGACTAGGTACCCTAAGCTCTGGTGAGCCAAAAAAATCTTTTCAACCTTAGGTTCGTGTGCGTGTAACGATCCTTTGGTTTGTACATGCCCTAGTAGAAAACAAGGTACCCTAAGCCCTGGTGTGCCAGACAAATCCTTTTAACCCTAGGTTCATGTGTGTGTGATGATCCTTCAATTATTTTAAGCCCTAGTAGAAGACTAGACACCATAAGCCCCGGTGCATCAGGCAAATCTTTCAACTCTAGGTTCGTGTGTGAGTGACGATCCTTCGGTTCCCTTAAGCTCTAGAAGACTAAGCACCCTAAGCCCTAGTGCGCCAGGCAAATCTTTTAACTTTACGTTCGTGTGTGTGTGTGACGATCCTTTGATTTTTATACTACCTCGTAGAAGACTAGGTACCCTAAGCCCTGGTACGCCAGGCAAATTCTTTCAACTCTGGGTGCGTGTGTGTGTGACGATTCTTTGATTTTTGCACTACCTAGTAGAAGATTAGGTACCCTATGCTATGGTGCGCTGGACAAATCTTTTTAACCCTAGGTTCTGTGTGTGTGACAATCTTTCAATTCTTTTAAACTCTAGTAGAAGACTAGACACCTTAATCCCAGGTGCGCCACGCAAATCTCTATCCTAAAGCAACCCCCTAGATTTCATGATTTTCCACAACAAATTTTTAAAAAATGAATGAAAAACCACCCTTCTAGATTTCATGATTTTTTCCAAAAATAAAAATGAAAAATCACCCCCTTTGATTTTTGTGTTTTTTTTCTAAAAAAATAAAAAAATAAAAAACCACTCCCCTTTATTGTTTGCATCTAAACCCTAACCCTAGTGTCCCTACTATTTTAGAATCTCCTTTATACAGGTACCTAGCTAGTTTTTCAAGTCCAGTATCCAAGTTTGTTGTGATTACATGTTTTATATGACTAGTTCATTAATAAATTTCAAAATTGTATACAATTATCATAGACATCGCATCGCAAAATAACAAGTCACAGGGGATCTTAGACATGCATCTATGTTTGAGACATAAAAGTAAAGCATGGTTTGTACTGAAAGAAGAAATAAGAGAATCTATCGAGAGATGCTGGCGAGAGATATGCTGGTTTGGGTTCCGTAGGAGAACGTCAACAGCAATGACATCAGTAGGAGGCTCGTAGCGCCTCATCTCACATGGACCCAAGCGGTGGGGGGGGGGGGAGGGGGGAGCGTAGGTGTGTGTGTCAAAGGGTGTGGGAAGACCCTCTCTAGCATGGGAGTCCAAGAAATCAGCAATTTTGGCCTCTGTAGCTACTGCCTGATCTGCAGCTGCTTGTGCTGCGGCTACCGCCCGTGCCGCTCGGTCCTGGTCCTCAACAGCAAGAAGTAAAGATCACTTGGCCTCGGTCGCAAGAATGTCCATGGCCCCCATAGCAATGGATGGCCGAGGTGCAGAGATCCCACAAGTGGGTACACAAGAGCCAACTCCCCCAATAGCGCCAAGGGAAAAGCTGTTAAAAGCGAAAGGTCCTCGCCATGCCCCAAAAATATCATCATCATGGCCTGCCATGTGGAAGAAATGAAGGGAAAGGGCTCGAAAGCTAAGGAACAAGAGGGAAGTTTGAGAGAGTATGGAGGTTAGAGAGAGAGAGTAGGGAATGCAAATGAGCCTGGTCCGCACGGCTTGGGGGCCTTGTACGCGTCTTGAGGTGGTGGTCACCACCTTCCATGTCAGCTACCGCCAGGATGACAAAATGGCACATGGCGGCCGCCAAGTCAAAGGGGAATTTTTACGGCAACCACCACCTGGCAAGCAGTCATGTCAACCATCTCGTGCTTTGAACCCAGCGATCGCCAACTCAGAAGTTGGCGGTTACGTGTCAGTTTGCCACCATTAGGTTGTGTGGATTTGAGGGGGTTGTTTGGTGTTTGTTATTGTTTGTTTTGTGTGTTTTATTGTGTGTTTTGTTTAATATTGTGTGTATTGTATTTTATTATTATGTGTTTCGTGAGTTTTGTTTTATTTCTTATTTTTTGGGTTTATTATTGTTTGTTTTGTGTGTTTTATTGTGTATTTTGTTTAATATTGTGTGTGCACTTTATTTTATTATTATGTGTTTCGTGTGTTTTGTTTTATTTCTTATTTTTGGGGTTTATTATTGTGTTTTTGTGTGTTTTGTTTGGTTAAAAAGAATTTCAAATATTATGTTTTTTTTTTAATTTTGTGTTTTTTAAATTTTGAGTGTTTTCCTAAAATAATTTTAAATTTTGTGTGTTTTCCTAAAAAGATTTTAAATATTGGGGAGCTTTTCAAAAAATGATCTTAAATCTTGGGGTGTTTTTCAAAAATGATTTTAAGTCTTGTGTGTTTTTCAAAAATAATTTTAAAATCTTATTTTGTTATTTCCCTTCAAAATAATTTTTAAAAACCTTGTCTTGATTGTGTATTAATTTTAAAGTCTTGACTCGACTTTTTAATTACTTTTATCTCGTTTTCGTCCCGATTTTTTAGATCTTGACTTGACCTATTAAAGTCTTAATCTTGTTCTCGTCCCGAATTTTTAGGTCTTGACTCGACTTATTAATTCATGGTTCTCTCCAGTGAGGATGATTTTAAAGTCTTAACTCGACTTTTTAGTTATTCTTATCCCATTATCATTTCGAGTTTTTAGGTCCTAACTCGACCTAATTAATTCGTTGTTGTATTTTCGGTTAAGATAATTTCTAGGATCTTGACTCGATCCTTTTAATTATTTTATCCCCAGCCGAGTTCTTAGATCTTGACTCGATCTTTAACCTATTGTTTGTTTGTACTCCCTTTAGATCTTGACTCGATCTTTCAAAATTATTTGATCATACTAGTGTTTACATCATACCAATATCTGCATCATGTATCTTGCATTTGTGCATTTGTCCTGAGAACTATGTTTTGGTTTAATCCATAGCATAGGGGTACGTAGGAAGCTTAATGAAAATTTAAGTACGACCATCATCATATTTATGCTTGTGTGTTTGTGGCTTAAGATTGATAGCTCGGTCAAATAGATGTTATATCTGGATCTTTGATATAACTTGCATCACGTATTGCTATGCAAGTTATATCAAAGAGAGGCAACTGTAAACACCCCAATTTGATCCTGCCTAATCTTAGGTTGGTCCGAGTGAATCCAATGATGAAAACAGGTGGAATGGTGCTCTTGAAACAATCGTTGGGAAATGATCCAAGCTTAGTTATTCGAACCCAATGATCAAAACCTTGAAACCAGTGAGATCATCTTGAACTACAAACTTTTGAACCATGGGACCGCCAACTCCATTGTAGCGACCTACATAAAAATCTCTTGGAAACCCTAACCAAAGTGGCGACCACCACATTTGAACCATGGGGTCGCCAACTTCATTATGGCGATAATCATAAGAACTTTTTGGAAACTTAATTTTCGTGGCAACCGCCCACTTTATGTATGGCAACCGCCAACTCCAAATGGCCTAACGTGTCTCAAAATGTGTCAGCCCCCCATTAGTTAAAGAACTCTATAAATACCATACCTCTGGTACGATTTTAGGAGGAGGATTCTGATATCATAGCTCTGATAGGTCGAGAGACGAAAGATTCTAATACCGACATCCTACCGAAGTACCGAGAGACTAACCACCAGCACAAAAACCCTAACTTGGATTGGATCATTGCCTGAGGATTGGATTGCCGATCACTATTTCCCGACTCGAGGATTCACTTGCGTTTCAGGTATTCTGTTCGGATCCCCGACCTTTCTCACTCCACCTTCTATCCTTTAGAGTGGTCGGGTTAACTTTAATTTCAATTCTCATATCTCTCATTCATATATATATAGTTGATTTAGTTAACATTTCACTTGTGTAATTGTAAACATGAGATTAATGTGCATAGTTTGTTTACTATAGTTTGATTACTTCTTATAAATTTCTTAGTTGTTATTTTGTTTGCTTTATCCACATTGCACATTTGCACTTAACACACTTATTCAACAAATAGTATTAACATAATTGGCAATTGCGACTCATGATATCATTATTGTCATAATTAATACACTAACATTCATATGGTTGTAATTATTAATATTACACCTATATTTTATATTCTTTTGTTAAATGGTTGTTATATTAATATTTAATAGTCGTTATTATTTGTTATTATTTTGTTAGTTTAATTTTTCTTAATAATAACACTTTCATTTTTCTTTTCTTTTATGCATCAAATCTTTTAATGTTAGTTTAATTCTCCTTTCATATTATTTCTTTCACTTTTCATTTTACTTATTTTGTTTAACTTCAAAATTCACAAAATCTATAAATATTAGCTTAGTTTCTCCTTTTATAGCATTTATTTTATTTTTCTTTATTATCTCTTGTTTTTATATAAAACCCATAAAGTCCCTAATAGATTTCTTTCTTTTTCTTTTGGTTATAATTTTAATTCTTTGGCTTTATTTCAATAGTATTTTCTTTTATTTTTCTTAAAACCCTTTTAATTTAATCTTTTTTTTTGTAAATTCTCTTTTAGTTTCTTTTGGTAAAATCATTGAACATTCTTTTATATGGATAAAAACACAAAAATTCTTCTTATTAGTTTAATAATCTTTCATTGTTTACTTTACTATTAAATATAAGATTTTTTATATACCTTTTTTTTTTAATTTAGCATTTCTCTTTAGTAAAAGTTAATCATGCTAGTGTAATTTTAGGCTATACTTTTAAAGTATTGTTGTCACGTCCCAAAAACTAGAGTCACATGAAAAGTCCACCAAATCACCATTTATAAAGATAGGGTTTTACTGATAAACAATCATCCAAAAATAATACAGCTGTTGGAATTAAAAGAGTACCCAAGGTTCACTCTCAGTGCAACATACATACTTGTCCATACATATATAATATACAGTCTCAAGGTTTATAAAACACGCCTTTAGAAATATGCAATGCATATATGAATACATGTTTCTATAACAAAAAGAAAAATTATACAACAGTCTTCCTGCCACCATGGGCACATTTAGATCAACTCCACGTGATCATCAATACCTGAAAAAGGTTTTAACAAATCCCACTATGTGAGCCGAAACCCAATAGAAACAGACTATAATGCAGTAAAGCAGGATATGCAATCACATAGTATAAATTCAAGCATTTCAACAATGCATACCTCGTTCCATAGTTAAAGAAAAGCAGTAGCCAAAACGTTATTTTTTTACTAGGATCAAACAACCAAGGAAAGAGAAGATGAATCCTATGTACCGACTCCGTCACAAAGGTACATAGGTAACAATTATAGATTCCTATCCATTACCTATCCCTGAATCAATTAAGACCTATTAGGTAATGATAAGTTCTATACGGAGTCACCACAACGTAATTGCTGACTTTACGAGCCCGAAACCCGAGGGACAAAAGCACTCACCCCTTCTTTACGGGAATTACCCCGAAGGATAAAGGTATCTACTTTATGCACATTTTTCGACTTCCACCGAGGGTAACTCGTGCCAAATACCCGCTATCCCAATACATCTAGAGAATCATTTCAAAAACCAACTCGTAGCTCGACTACAAAAATATTTTCACAATTATACATTAAACATGTATAAAGATCCATTCATCAACATGGAGATAAAATAAAAAAAATTTCCAAATGTTTACACTTTTTTTATCAAAACGTTTTAAAATCTGAGACTTAACCCTGAGGGTTAGCTCCAAACCTTCAAAACACACGTTTCAAGGTTTTCACAACTCCTCCGTTTCCAAAACCACCTTTTGAAAACTATGAACATCCACAAGTCATATAATGTAATAAACTAAGAAAAGCGCAAAACATGCTTTTTACCCAAATAAACAAGGTTTAAACATAAAATATGACATTTGGCCAAAATGGATGAAAAATGGTTAAGAAAATTTTACATACCCTCACTATTTTGATCATAACTTTTTTCTACAAAATGAATTTTATTGTGAGCGAGGTGTCATTGCAAAGAAGACTTCCAGGGCTTCAGCTTGAGTACAAGAACGACCCAATTCCGAGTCCGGGTGAGGAAGATATGATCAAAAGAAAAATGGCCCTGCGCAGCCAGTCCGCTCAAGCGGACATCAGGCTCTTGAGTGAGCAGGCACCTGAGAAAAATCTAGATTTTTCCTGTTTTGAGTTCCAAGCCCCAAAACTAAATCTCTTCACCATTATTCTTCAAATTTTCACTTTCAAACCCAAATCGAAGCCTTCAAACTCCCTTTTTACACCCTCGGACATATATAAGCCCAAAACTACCACAGAACCTCGAAAGAAACATTCAAAACCCGATTTCATCCCACCAAAATGGTTTTTTAAATCAAAACCCAGATTAACAAAACATAAATCAATTTTTTATGCATTTTTAATCGGTAAAAAAGCATATAATTGCACGTAGTACCCTTTAAAAACAACATAGTCTAGAATCCTGCCTCGTTGAGTAAAAAACTCGATGTCTTGATCCACGTGCAAAATTAAACTTCGTCGAAACAAAATTATGTTCGGATGAAAGCGTAGCCCAGCACGAGAATACTAAGGATCCGCTGTCTGATCGTCGAAAATCGAGCCCCAGGCTCCCGAGAAGTTAGAGAGAAGGCAGAGAGAAAAAGGTGTAGAGAAAGAGATAGGCTTGAAAAAGATATTTTTGTGACTCAAAAGATATTTTTGTGGGTTTTATAGATTTTTGGGCCAGGCCTCCATCGATCGAGCGCCCAAACACTGCTCGACCAGACCCCCACCGACATACATCTCTGCCACACCACCGCTCGAGCGGACGACCACTGCTCAAGCGGTCACCTCACTGACCCACTCCCTACCACCAGCCCGCTCGAGCGAGCACCCACCGCTCGAGCGGTCAACGCTGGGAAAAATCCAAACCTAGAAACGAAACCACAACCCCGCATTCATAACACGTATACATAAATATGATGTTCTAAACAACAAGAAAACTGGTAAACAACACATAAGATATACATATCAAAATAAAAAAGGAACTGGGTCTCACAACTCTCTCCCCTTAAGGAATTTTGCCCCCGAAATTTGCTACAAGGCTACAAAACGAACAACTCTGGATATCTTGTTCGAACTCTGGACTCAAGTTCCTAAGTTGCTTCCTCAACCCCGTGATGAAGCCATAGAACCTTAACATAAGCAATGGTCCTCCCCCTCAACACTTATTTCTTCATGTCTAGAATCTTCACTAGCCGCTCCTCATATGTAACATCCTCCTCTACCTACAACGTAGCCCAATCTAGAACATGTGATGGGTCAGGCTCATACTTCTGAAGCATAGAAATGTGAAACATGTTGTGCACAGATGCCAACTAAGGTGGTAATGCTAGACGGTATACTACCTTCTCAATCCTATCAAGGATCTCAAATGGTACAATGAAACGCGGTGATAGCTTCCCGCTATGGCAAAACCTCATCAGACCTTTGTGTGGTGAGACTTTTAGAAACACATGGTCCCCACTGCAAACTCCAACAGTCTCCTCCTCTGATCTGCATAGCTCTTCTGGCGACTCTGAGCTGTCACCAGACATTGATGAATCACAGCGATCTTCTCTGTCGTCTCCTGCACTAAGTCGGGTCCCAAAACTATGGTCTCTCCCACATCTGTCCAACACACAGGTCACCAACACGGCCTACCATACAATGCCTCATACGATGTCATTCCAATACTGGACTGATAATTGTTGTTGTATGCATACTCTGCCAACGGTAGATGATCTTTCCAAGAACCCCAAAAATCAAGTACACAGGCCCTCAACATATCTTCTAGAATATGTATGGTCCTCTCAGACTGACCGTCCGTCTGGGGGTAAAAAGCAGTACTAAATGTCAAGCTCGTCCCCAAAGCCACTTGAAGACTCTGACAAAAGCGAGATGTAAAGCGTGGGTCTCGATCAGAAACAATAGTCACAGGTACTCTGTGTAGCTGGACTATCTCACGCAGATACAACCTACCCAATCTGTCCACCGAATCCTTCACACAAATGGGAAGAATGTGTGTAGACTTCGTTAATCTATCAACCACAACCCAAATAGCATCGTGTTCCTTGGGTGATCAAGGAAGTCCTGATATAAAATCCATTGTGATGTTCTCCCACTTCCACTTAGATATAGACAACGACTGTAACAATCCTACCGATCTCTGGTGTTCCGCCTTTACTTGCTGACAAGTAAGGCATCGAGAAACGAATCGGATCACATCTTACTTCATTCCTGTCCATAAAAACTGACGGCATAGATTGTGGTACATCTTCGTGCCTCCTGGATGCACTGTCAGACGTGAATGATGGAAATCATGTAGCACCTCAACACGGCACGACTCTGGTACGAACAATCTCCCTGTTAATCTTAAACTCTGATTTGGGCTCACAACCCATCCCACAGTGTCCTTCCCGATGGCAATACGATCTCGTATCACCTGAGCCTCCTGATCTGCCTGCTGAACCTCTAGCACGCGTGCAATCAATGCAGGCTGTGAAGCCACTAAAAATAAGGTCGCCCCTCTTCTTGTCTCCCCAAGACACAGATCAAACTCACCAACATCTCCAAGCATACCCAACTCTCTCATAGCTATGGAAGCTAAAGTACCATGACATCTCCTACTAAGAGCGTTGGCCACAACATTGGTCTTCCTTAGATGGTACTGCAAGTCGAAGTCATAGTTTTCCAACAACTTCATCCATCGTCGTTGGCATAGATTCAAGTGTTTCTACGAAAATAAGTATTTTAAGCTCTTGTGATCAGAGAAAACCTCGAAGTGCTCACCATAAAGATAGTGCCGCCATGTCTTCAAAGCAAAGACCACAATTGCCAATTCCAGATCGTGTGTCGGATAGTTCTTTTCATGGGGTCTTCAACTGTTGAGACTCATAAGCCACAACCTTACCTCCCTACATCAAAACGCAACCCAGACCATCATGTGACGCATTACAGTACACTGTGTAACCTAAACCTCACTCAGGAATAATCAACACTGGTGCACTGGTCAATCTCATCTTTAACTCCTGGAATGCCAACTCACAAGACTCGCTCCACACGAACAAGACTCTCTTCGGTGTAAGATGCGTCATCGGTGCTGCAAGTCTAGAAAAATCCTTCACGAACCGCTAATAGTAGCCGGCCAAACCCAAAAAACTGCAAATCTCAAAGACATTCTTCGGTCGCTCCCAATCCATCACGATGTCAGTCTAAGAAGAATCCATCGATACCCCATCTTTTGACACCACATGTCTAAGAAATCTCACCTCTAACATCCAGAACTCGCACTTCTCAAACTTCGCATACAAGCGATGCTCTCTCAAAAGCTGTAGGACAATATGCAGATGCTCCTCGTGCATCTCTCTCATGGGTGAATAGATAAGGATATCATCCACGAACACAACTACAAAGCTATCCAAGCACAGATTGAAGATACGGTTCATCAAACCCATAAATGTCGCAGGAGCGTTCGTCAAACCGAACGGCATAACTAAAAACTCATAATGACCAAAATGAGTTCGAAAGGCGGTCCTCGCAATGTCCTCATACCTAATCCTCAGTTGATGGTACCCTGACCTCAAATCAATCTTCGAGAAGTATCTCGACCCCTTCAACTGATCAAACAAGTCGTCAATCCTCGGCATAGGATACTTGTTCTTCACCGTTACCTGATTTAGCTTTCGGTAGTCAATACACAACCGTAAGAACCCATCCTTCTTCTTAGCAAAAAGAGCTTGAGCTCCCCACGACGACGTGCTCGGATGTACAAACCTCTTATCAAGTAATTCCTGAAGCTGTACATTGAATTCTCACAACTCAATCGGTGCGAAACAGTAAGATGGCATAGAAATGGGAGCAGCTCCTGAAACCAGATCAATAGAGAACTCCACATCACAGCTCAGAGGCAACTCGTACAGATCATCAGGAAAGACATTTGTGTTAGCCTTAGAGCTTTTTAATTTGATTTTGATGATTTTCATAATTCATTTTCTAAGAATAAAGGTCTTTAAATGGATAATATTTCATATTTTCAAAATGAAAGTGTTAACACATTTTGAACAATTAAAGTTGACACCTTA
>JAULJZ010189656.1:0-21143 GCA_032270985.1 Heliamphora pulchella | reverse complement strand
TCCCCTCTATCCCTAGTAACACCATCACCACTTAGGTAAATGGTACTGAGATAAAATTGACCTCGAGTGTTTTTAATAAAATTCTTGGTGTTCTAGAGGGTGACATATTTGTCACGTACAAAGCGAACAAGAGAACCGTCGAAATCAAAGGCTTCTATTTTCACAATGCCGTGAAACAAATATTTGAGGTTGAGAAAGTTGATCCATCGAAACCCTTGGAGGCCAATTCTCTACAGCCTGAAATGCATATTATACACCACATGATCAATCACATCTTCTTGCCCCAGTTAGAAAAATTTGTTGATGTCACTTACATGCACATCTTTTTCATGTGGTGCATCATTGAAAAGAAAAAATTAGATCTTGATTTTTGTTCATTTTTGACATGCTTCAATCCCATGGAAAGTCAAACTCTTCTCTCCCCCATGTCATGTTTCTAACCAAAATTTTTTGACACTTCGGTATTGATCTTTTTGAGGAAAAGGTTGTTCCCTTTTCTAAACATGACCTTTATGGGAAATCCACTCTCAAGCACAAGCAAATTTCCAAAGTCGATGGTGTATAGACTACCCTTCGTGGTACCCCCTCTGTCACCAGAAATCCTCCTCATTCTCATGACATTTCCCCTATTCGTGTTGATTTTGGATCTCCTATTCCTCCATCCACTAGGGCTGACATTCCTGGAGATTCTTCTGGTCCCTCTCATGTCCCTTCTCCTTCTCATTTTGATTCTACATCTGCTTCATCGGTTGGCCCTCCTTCTGTTGATCTCTTTTAGCTTATCTCCATAGTCAAGGATTTATTTTCCTCCTTGACAAACTTCCAAGCCAAGGTTAACCAAGACCTCTTTGATCTTTATAGCACCATCTCCTCCCTCTCTGACATAATCAAACATCTTGACAAAACCAACCATGGTCTGAGAAGGGACGTTGAGAATGCTATTGATGTTGGGAGAGCCTTATGCAAAACGATGGATGACAGCATTGTTTTCATTGTAAATTGCAACAATGCAATCCTTTAGCAAGTCAAGAAAGAATATGATGATGGAGTCGTTATCACAGTCTAGAACAACTCAAGAAAAGTAGAAGAACATCTAGAGTAGATCAAGAAGGCATGAGCTAAGCAATTCAAGCCCAAGAAGAGCAAAGAAGAGAACGAAGCTCGTTTGCGACGAGAAGCAGACTTAGCTCTGGCAGCCTTCTTTGTAGCTCTTGAAAAATAAGAAAAGATAGCTGAGCGAGAACGAGCCCCCAAAGAACGTGCATATGAACATCGAAAAGTGACTGAAGACAAGAAGCTGAAGAAGAAGCAATTTGATGATCTCTCATTTTTTTGCTGATTATAAAAGGGGAGAAGGTAAATGTTAAAGTAATGGGGAGAAGAAAGAACGAAGTTTAAAGTTTTTAAAATGTTTTGTATGAAGTTTTTACTGTGTTTTGTTGAAGGAGAAGATGTAATCCTATAACATATTTTTTGTTTGTATGTAGATGTGAATGGTTTAGCTAATAAACATATATTTCTTTGTTTCTAATATTTATGAGTGAATAACTATTGACTTTTGCACATATTGTTCAATGCTTATGAATGTGGTTGTGAATGATTGGGTAATCTCTTAACTATTTTTAGTTGATAGATGAATGAATATTACCTTTTGAAACTGTATGAAATTTTTGATTCTTATGAATGCTTGTTCTTTATTTCATATCAACAGTTGTAATTTCTTGTGTTAAATGTTTTATGGAGATTGGGATTGGATTAAGATTGAGCTCTATTTGGTTTTTTGCACATATGTATTAATCCATTCGCTATATTAAACTTGTTATGTGTTAAGCCTATTTGATTTGATGCACATATATTAATGAATTCAGAATGCTTCTGAATTATATTGCAAATCATATTGAATATATGGATTCCATTACTCTTGTATGCCTAGCCTTTGTGTTTGCTTATCTTGCTTAAGGTATAGAGATAAGGGGAGAACTCTTGTTCAAAATCTTTTTAAATATTTTCTAAAAAATATTGTAATCATCAAAAAAGGGGAGATTGTTAGCCCAAGGGCTTTTTTATTTAGATTTTGATGATTTTTGTAAAAATTATTTTCTAAGTACAATTGATTTAAAAAGATATTATTTATTATTTTCAAAAAGATAGTGTTGACACAAAATGAGAAATGAGTTGACTCTAACGAGGATATGAGTCGACACAAAAAGGTTCTCTTGAAAAGTTGAAGTATTAAACGAGTCGACACCAACAAATTTTGAGTCGACACCGTTGTGTGGGTGAGAAGGATGCAGAAATTAGTGTCGACACTAATGAAGAAATGAGTCAACCTATTCACTTGAAGAACCAAACCCTAGAAGATTTTTGTCAACCCAAAATAGATTTAAGTCAACACCTGCAACGGAATTTCAAATCTGCTATCGGGTTCAACGGTTGGACTTTTGCATTTTGTACTTCTACCTACCTTCAATGGTTATGGATCCTCAGGAGGCTATATAAGGAGTTACTTCTCAGACATTTAAAGTACTGAAGCTTCAAATCTATTGTTCTATTTCTTGAATCAAAGATCAAACCCTCAAGCTTTCATTTATTGCTCATTAACTCTAGCTCATGATCTCTCATCTCTTTACTTCTCATTTATTGCTAATTATTTGTAAAGAGAGTGAGTGAGAATCTCATTGAATACTTCATCTATTGTATTTAAGGGTAAGTCACCCTCGATCATTTGAGTAAGTGATACTCTTCAAAGAAGAGCTCAAGAGTAATTAGAAGAAAACATGGGTAGTTTTCCTAGGATCATCTTGAGGCTGTTGTAAGGCTTTTGAATGTGCCCGTAAACATTCCTATCCTGGTAGATATTCTTAAGGGCAGTCTTGAGATTGTAAGGCTTTGAATACGCCCGTGAAGCATTCTAACATAGTGGATATTCTTAAGGAGAGTCTTAAGGAGTGGACGTAAGTTTGGAAGAAGTCGAACAATTATAAATCTTGGTGTCGTGTTCTATTTCTCTTCCTCTTACCTCTTTAATGAGTAGACGTTGGTTTTTTATGATTTGGGAAGTGTTCTGAGATGTTTTTTATACTCTTTTACTCTCATATATATTAAATGAATAGCATGAAAGGCTACTTTTGCGCGTGTTTTGATAAGGAAGGTTAAATTTTTGAGAACCAAGTCACAAAAACTGTCGAGAGCTGGACAGCCCGATGGACTGCTCGAGCGGTTTAACGAGCGGTCATGTGAACCTCTTGATTTTTTCTATTTTTGGGCAATATGCTGTAATTGTAGAGAGACCACTCTAGCGGTCTTTTGACCAATCGAGCGGTCTGGCTTGTTGGGTGATTTTGTGCCCTTTTGTTTTGAGATCCATTTTCAAAAGAGGTGTTTACCTAAGTGTTTTGTGACTTCTTTAAGTATCTTTTTACTTCAAATCAATGCATAATTTTACTTAAACATTTCTCTTTTTGAGCTTTTTCTTGTAAATCTTCTGGGTTTCCATGGTTACAGAATCGGAATGTTACAGATTAGTAACAGAGCTTTATGTTCGAATACATAGGAACTGTGGGAGTGGTTGATCCATTGTGTGAGAGTTTGCATTGATGTGTGCCATTCATGTATTGGTGTGTTAGCATCAAATATCTTGGGTATACTTGACATCTACATGCTATGTGATATTTTGGTATAGAGGTTGGACTTTTAGGATGATATGTCTTGTCCTTGGGTGACCGATCAACTAGTTTGGGGTTTGAGCTAGAAAGGCATTTGGCCGACGTCCATTCTAACGAGAAATCCAAATGAGTTACCCGGATTGGTGTGCCATTCCTAAGGGTTCTCCTCAGTATGTAGATATATGGATATGCGTTGACTTGACGTGACTCGATGATGATTAATTTGTTTACCCAACTTTCGAATGTTAAGTCGAGCCTTGCCTAGATGGGTTTTATGATACCCTTGATGTGGAAGTGATGCTTATAGGGCTAGGGCGAGTTGTGGTCGGGGTCGTGGTATGAGTTATAGGAGTGCGACTTAGTCTTGTCGATTGCTATGGGTTTAAACTCGTGAAGTCGAGTGCTGATCACTTTCATGCGTAATAGAATTTGCTTGTGTGATATGATAATTGCATAAACTGGTGTTGGCATTAGTTAGATTGCTTGTTGTACCCTCGTATTATCAAGGTTCCATTCTGGTGCTATTAAGATATAGATTATGGTTTGATCTTTTGTTGAGAATGTGTCGTATAGTGTAGCACCATCCGAAGGTGAGTTGTGTTACTAGTAGCCATATGTTTAGGTATGGTAGGGTGCTTGAAACCCCTCAAAGGTGATCGGTTATGATTGAGTTATGTGATGTGATTTTGGGTGTGTTGAGGATTATGTACGTCATGAGCTGTGCTATATCTTGAGCCGCGTACTCAAGAATGGGGTATAGACGGGAACATAGTGGATGAGAGCGTAGTAATCTCTGGCCTAAGGTATTTGAAAAGTTTGAGCTTAAATAGTTTTGGGGGTGTCCCTTGCCTCATGGGGTGTTATTGGTAGTCGTAGTGGTGCCTGGTAGCTTTGAAAGCCTATTTGATAACCTTATGTTTTCTTCTTAGCATGTTGCTAATTTTTGTTTCTAGTTGAAGGTTGGGAGTTGAATGACGGATGTGTAGATCAGAGATGTTGTTGATGTGTTAACAATGAAGTGGTGTGTGTGTGTGTGTGTGTGTGCGCGCGCGCTGGCCATGGTTACGATTTTGGTGTACGACGATTCTAGGTTATTGAGAGATTATGCTCGGGAACTGTGTTTAGTAAGAGTATGGGTGGGTACTTGGATGAAGTTGAGGTGCGGATAATGTTTGATCTTTCATGCGTGACGACGTGGTCACCATTGGTGTCTTCCTTGCAAGTGTTGAGAGCGTGAAACTTGAGGAGCCCGTGAAAGATGTTATTGGTGTAGTTGACTCAATTGTTTTAGGATGATGCATCGATGGGTAGGATGTCCCTTGATGGGGTGATGGTGGTTTGTGTCTCGGCCTAAGGCCTAGATGTGGTTGTGTTGTCTTACCATTATGGGTGAACTATAAAGTGATACAGATTGGCCTAGGTTTGGCTGGTGAAATCCCTTTGGTCCAAGTTGTGTGTAATCGTTCTTATGTTCGAACAACAGAGCGTTGGTGGTATTTATATAGTTGTGGGAGTGATGGGTGACTTTGGGTGAGAAGTCTTAAAATTGGGTGTTCTTGATTGAGTGCTTTAAGTTTTCTTCCGTGGGTGTGCCTGCCCTGTAAGGTCAAGACTATTGCGTAGCTGTTGTTTACCTGTCGGGGGTCATGTTAGTGTAACTCAACCTTGTAAGGAGAAGCCTTAGGGTAAGTGAATGTGTAGTGTTGTGTCATTATGGATACCTGGTGATGAGCTTGTGTATGTGCGAGACGCGTTGTTTAGGGTATAAAGAAGTTAATGGGGTTTGATGTGCATGAGTGGGGACTAGATTTGAGAACCAAGTGTGATGAGTGGTATATTCATCGTGCTTGAAGTCGACAACATCTGTATTGTGGTATTCAATGTCGTTCTATGGACAGATGGTTAGTGTTCTCTTAAACTGAGTGTTTAATGGTTACCCTAGTAGGTGGTGGTGTTGAGTGGGAGTCTTTGGTTGACCCTTGATTTCTCTAGAAGGAGAGTTACCTTGTAGTTGGTTATTAGTGTGAGTTATTTTTCCTTTGTTGGAGGTAAATGTTGGAACCTTTGTTTGATTTTTGATTATTGATTTCTAGGGAGATTAAAATTCCCATGAACCTTGTAAACCCTTTTTGGTCCTTTTGGTTGTGCTTTGAATATATGTACCACCGTGGTCGTATGGGTATAGAATTGGTTTCTCGACGCTTCTTGAAAGATTGGTTTGCTCTATCCTGTGAGTCCGAGTGTTCGGGTGATGTTTTTTGTGATATATTCTGATTTGTATGAGAATGTTGACATCCTTAGCTCTTATTTAAGTGAGATCCTTGTTGAAGTTTTTGTTATCGAGTTGTTCACATTATGGGTTCTTAAGTATCGGTTTGTGTTTGTTTGGCATTTGAACTGTGTAGCTCTTGTGGAGTTTGTTTTTGATTTTCGTTTATGGTAAAAATGCAAGTTAAGTCCAAGTGAGCAAAAGATTATTAAGAGACTGTGTTTTAGATGTGAATCACAAAGAATTTGACTTCGAAAATCTTTCGTCGATGTGACCTTTTAAAGCAAGTTTGTTTGTCTAGATCGGAGTGTGAACGTCTTGTCTGTGTGGAGGAGTTCTTTCGTAAGGATGTTTAGACTTTGTATGAGAAGTTTGGAGATGTTGTGATCCCATTAATTTCGGCGATATTGCTTAACAGCTTAGTGTGAGTACATGGAAGCATTAAGTGCTCGAGTGCGAACATTAGAGGAACAAAGTAATGGTATGTAAATTGAGTTGCGTGGTTCTTTCGTGCTTAGTCTTGGGTAGACTATGTACCTCGGTGAGTTGGGTGTAAAAAGGAATCTGTTAAGTACAAGAGGCAGATCTGAATTCAACTATCGAGTGGGAAAGGTATGGATGGGTTGAGTGGCGTTGGTGAGGGATTTTAGGATCATGTGTTGATAAACGGTATGGTTAATGACTGCCTAGAGTTTCGTAATCATCTAAGTATGGATTATTGTGAATGCAAGGGGCAGATGTACGTGTTATAGGTGTGAGTTAATGCCGAATGAGATTTTTACGATTGATTTGAGGTTGAATGACAGCTTAAGTGTAACGACCCGGTACAGACTCTAGTTGTAACAACCCTATTGATAATGACCCATGTAATGACCCTGCTCAGACCCTAGTGTTAGTGACAGATAGTCCACGAGACCATAGAATACATAAGTAGTTTAATACTCTAACTCGAATCGAAAATCTGAAGTTCGGCCCGAAAACCCAAAAAAAAAGGTCCAAAATCCAGACAATAAAACCCTTGTAGCCAGAGAATCTCCTAACACTCTAAATGAAGTAAATATCATAAAATAATTAATTAAAAATAAAAAATTCTCATAAATAGGGTAAATGACCGTTTTGCCCCTAGTACAACAAAAGCCTTAAAAATCTAAATTTTGACATATGGATACCCTAAATCAAGAATTTAAGTACAATTAAGTGGTAAAAGATAAACTAACATAAAAAATACCAAAAATGCCCCTTAGTGGCCGACCACCTTGGGAAATGTGCCAAAAAGTGACTTTTTACTTTCTTTTTAGCTTAAAATGATGAGAAATGTATTAAATGAAACCTTATGATGATCCCATACTTGTTGAAGAAGTAATATACATAATAATATAGTGTTATAAGTCAACAAAAGTAAACAAATTACTATAAAAGTTCATACACAACAAAATAAGTCAAAAAATCCTATATTGTCAAAATAGCATAATTTAACTTAAAAAATTACATCTATTTAATCAATTGTTATTAAAACTATGATAATACATGAAAATACTATATTTACCATAAACATATTAATATAATAGATTTCAGTAGGAAAATACACCAAAAAGATACATCAAATTAACTTTTAATGCATTTTCTTGCACAATAGGGGCACGCAAACCAAGAAAAACCACTTAATTGATGGGAGATCAGATTTTGTCCCCCCAAACTGAACCCTAGCTACTTCTAGCTTCTCCAAATCTGAATCCTAGCCTCCAAGAATCAAATCAACTCTAATCAAATTCAATTCACATTAATTGAAATGAAGAAAAAAGGGACCCTTTGTGTACTTTTTGCCTCCCCTTTGTCCCAAAGCCTTTGCCTATTTAAACTAAGCCCTAACACCTCTTCTCCCCTTCAAGATTTCGTGCAAGAGAGTGAGGGACCAGACCTTCAATTGTTCTTGAGGTATTCCATGAGTTTGAGGAAGAAGAAAGGAAGGAAAAAGAAGAAACCGAGGAGTTTTCGAAATCGAAGTCCAAATCAATCCTCCACCACCCTTTGATCTCTCAAACAAGTAAGAAAAATCTCTAAACCTTGTATCTAATATCCCTCAAAATATCCCTCAAACCATCACTTTAAACACTTTAAAAATCAAGAACCGAAATCGAACCGAAAAGGCGTTGTAGTTGGAAACTTAGGGGCAGTTTTGAGTATGAATGATATGAGATATTGTTGTATAATGTTATCTTTGAGTTTGGTGATCTATAAGTGTGATGGAGCCTTGATATTAAAGTTAAAATCATATGCATGCAAAGAAATGGAACAAAAACTTGACATGACATAAGTAGAAGACCTAAACCCTAAGAGGTTTGATTTTTAAGGACTTTGATGTTTCTGCCCTGAGATTTGAAATACCATAACTCAATGTAGAAAATTGATATAAGCATGATTTTTTATGTCCAGAGTTATATTTTTGTGTTATCTTTCATCAAAAATTAGTTTCAACTTATTTTCATAACCAGAACTCAAGATATTGCAATGTTACCAAAGTGCGTCATTTTCTGATCATTCAACACCACCAACTTGAAAACCCGAGTTTAGAATACGATCCGAACTTTAGTCAAACATGAAAGTTGTAGATAACATGTATATCCATGTACTCACCAAAAATGAGAATGAAATATTGAGGTTTGATAGGTCAAAACTCCTCTGAAAGTTTCTGTTGATTTTCAGCCCTCGAGGAACATTCTGTCACATATTTTTATATGGCCCAAAACCCCTATTTTTAGTGACCTATTCCAAAAGTGTTATACATGAACATTGTAGCTAACATATTGAAGTGTTTTATTCTTAAAAATCATACCTTAGAGCCTCGGGATGATACCCCAAAACCATTTTAAACTCTCTGTCCAAAACCGGCTCTGCTGAGTTTTGGCGGGTGACAGAACATACTTTTTAAATTGGCCAAAAAGTCTAACTTGTTTCAAACAACTACCGTTATCTCTTAACATAAAACTTGTAGGGAACTTGTTAAAATAGAACATACTAAAAACGGGGCTCATTTGGACTCCATTTGATATCCCAAAACCGAGAACAACAGAAGCAAGTTTTTGGTAAAAATCTGAAAAAAGGTGCTGAACCGTTTTTGCTTAGGATGAAATGTTCATCCATTTTCCTTAGGATTTGGTCTTGGTGTTAAACATGAAACTTGTAAAAAATATTTTTATCTAAATGATTTATAAAAATCATAACTTGATTCCAAGTCTAGATACCCCAAAACCTTGTTTCCCCTTTTAATTTAATACTTGGCTTTGGCCTTAAAATTTGTTAATTGTGTATTTAGGTACCTATCGTTATGAGACCCGAGTTCTATATGATTATTAGTTTGAATTAGTTGATTAGAGCTTTTAAGAGAATGTATGATGATTTAGAACCCATGCTATCATATTTGAATCATATATTGAGAATTGTAGCTTGTTCCTCACATACTTGTACCTTATACTTTGCGCGTTGTACCATGAATCTTGCCATGTTAATGCCATGCTATAAATTGTTGCACTTGAGATCTATATTTCACATAATGTGCACTGTCACTTGCATCTTGGCATATTAGAGTCCATATGTGTAAACCGTTGTGGGGGTGTTGAGAATGGGCCATGTGCGTCTTGAGCCGTGTCACATCTTGAGCCGAACTATCGTTGTACGCCGTAGTGATCGAGAACACTGATGTACGGGAACATAATCTACGGGAAAGTAATGGTACCATTCAGATTGTTGTGTTGAGTATGGATAACCTTGGGCCATGTATGTCTTGAGTCGTGTTACGTCCTGAGCCGTATCACGTCTTGAGCCGAACTACCGCTATATGCCGTAGGATCGGGAACGTTGATATACGAAAACCTAACGTACGGGAGCGTAATGGTGCCATTCGGATTATCGTATTGGATATGTTAATTTTGGGCCATGTATGTCCTGAGCCGTGTCACGTCTTGAGCCAAACTGCCGCTATATGCCGTAGTGATCGGGAATGTTGATGTACAAGAACCTAACGTAAGGGAGCATAATGGTGCCACTCAGAATTCGATTGGTTGATTTATAATTGGGATGGGTTATGTTGAGTTGTCTTTCATGATTCTAAGTCTAGGGCATCCCTGATTGCCATTTTTTGAAAATATTTTGGGATGTGTTCCCCTTGTACACCCTAGGTGCATTCCCGGTGTTTGAAATGGTTTATCGTGTATACTGTTGGGCACCATGGGTTCGTTGCTAGCATTTGGTTTGAATTCTCTTAGACATTGGGTTGACGCCGGCGAAGGCATCACGCATCTTAAGGTGGGTTGTGTACGCACATAATTGTTAGGCTTGAATAAGGGTGGCGGAATAATTGGGTGGTTGGCCCCCACACTGTTGCCATTGAGTAAAACAGCTGTGACATGAAGTCAGGTGATGCGTTTACTTTTCGTAACAAGGCACGATGATGGGTTTGGTGATCAATTTGTCTAATAAAGTCTACTCTGGTGATTCCCAGTGTAAAATTCATGTTTCTTATCTGGGTGCATTTTGGGTTGGGCATCTGCATATCATATACGCATGTTATTTGGCTTATCTGCTATCCAGTCATGAATTTTTCTATCTCCGTGACTATAAACTGTATTGGGTGTTTTATGGTATGTGTTGCGGTGAATTTTGTGCCGTGAGATTAGTTAGAAGGTTATAGTGTTTTGCTTCTGAGCCTTGGCTCATGGCATTCGTGTCACAGGTTGGGAGGAGTTCTTAGAGAGAATCGTCCTAGAGGGAGAAGAAGAGTTTGAAGAACTGGGTAAGTTCTAAGAACAGGTGGATTTTGCTGATGCATTCTGAGAAGTCGAGACCTCTACTTTTATGCTTATATTTCGTTCTCTCATTCTTAGTGTAATTTTTGAAATTTCTTGGTAAAACTGTAATAATTATGTACTTTGAACGGTTCAGAACTCCCTTATGATGTAATAACTAACGTATGTAAATAGGAATGAATGGCTAGAATATCCCTTTATTTATATTTATGTATGTCTCGACGTGCCCGGAGGACGGGGCGCCACATTAAGAGTCAGAGGTTTGATTGTAAAATGTGGGATTATGTACCTATTGAATGTTTTGCGTGTGTGGCACTATTAACCATGCAAATTGGGTATCTGTGTGGCCTCTGCGGCATGTTCAGTCTAAGTGGCTCTTGAAACTCATGTGACGATCTTAATCTTAATGGCTATAATGCTAGGGTGGTAACCTCGATTGCATGGAATCAAGGCTTGACGGTAATGTGACACCTAATGAGTATGCGAAGTGAGAATTGTGGTTTGTGGGTTGGAGTTCTTTAGAGTTTTCTATAATCTGAGTGAGATCGCTTCTCTAGAACTAGGTGTTTGTTGTCTCTCCTGGAAAATGAGCATCTCTTTGGCATTAGAGGTAATTTTACAGATAAACGTAGAGCGATGATATGGTTTAGAGTTCTGTAATCATCAGTCGATTGTGAGGGCTTAAATAGGATTTTGGGTATGATACGTGTGAATCCTTGTGAACGATGTCAAATTTTATTAATGTATCTTTTAGCTTACGGGAGTAATCCAAGGTATGCGTTTTGAAATGGGGATGAGCTAAGTGACGGTAGTTCAAGTGGGAATCATAGTTCTTACAAACGAGGAGTGGGGAGTGTTTGAAATCAGTTCGGTTGTGAAATAGTTTCGTGTTATGCGATTGGTTGTCTTGAGTTTGTCTTGTTTAGTAGGGTTGCGTCTCAATGCTTCGGTGTGAGTGGATTTCGGTCCAACAATGTTTAGATAAGCTTAATGTTAGTGAGACCTATTTCACAGAAGTAGTCTGTATAGATATTCGTTTATCAAGAACGTATTTGTATCGTGATACGTCATTCTAGGATATAAGATACGTTGACATCTCTATTGATGGGTGACCTTGCAGAGTATTATTTTGGAGTTTGTCGGTGCTTGGTGGAATTTCGAGGATGAAATTTCCTAAGAGGGAGAGGTAGTAGGGACTCGGTCCCATTTTATTTTGGAAGGATAATTAAAAACTTGTCATGAGACTTCAGATGAAAGATGAAAGCGGGTTTTATTGTGCGAGAAAATTGAAATTCGATCATAGTTATGATTGTTGACAAGGATTTAAAGCTTAGGTACGCATGAAAAGTAATTATTGTGAGTTAATTGAACGAGCCTTGAGGCGTCGGAACAAAATTTGGACATCTATGTTCTTTTTCCTTCCTTGGTATGCTATCCAGAGAGGAACCGCTCGAGTGGTCACAAGACCGATCGAGCGGTCTGTGTCAGGAAGAGACTTTAAGTTGCGGGTTGATGTGTTTTTGATTCATTCTATTCTTCTTCATCTCTCTCTAAAATTAGAAAAAAGCCCTAGGGTTTGGTCTTGAAGACCCTTGGAGCCCTCTTTGTCCTTTTAGAAGGGGTTCCTTGCCTCCCTTCTGAGTGAGCAACTGTTGGAGAGTAAAGATGCGCGTTGAAAGCTCCTCACTGACCTCGCGATTTGAGATTGGATGGTTTCGAGCATGCTAGAAGCTTGATTCATGTTGATGGAACATCAAAAAGGTAAGATCTATGATTATCTACGAAGATTTGTGTATTATATGTTGTATATTTCGAGTTTATACATGAAAATGTGAGACCCTGACTCATTTTAATTTTTACGATGTTTTGACGTGTCGTTTCTTGTGTTTTGTGCATGTTCTAACTTAGAAATGCATGTTGGGTTGGATCTTGGGATCGTCGGGCGTTGTGGCAAAAAAAAGAAGAAGATATTTTTAGTGAGCCCTATAAATATCAGCCCTTAGATATTTGTTAGATATTTTCTCTCAGTCCTTTGAAATCAAATCGAAACCTCTGCCTTATCTCTAACTTTTGTGGGACCCGGGCATGGTTTTTGGTGATCGAATAGCGAATCCTTAGTATCCTCGTTGAGGGCTTCGCGCTCATCCGGACAGAATCTCGTTTCGACGAAGTTCATTTTTTACGAAGTTCGAGGCGCCAAGTTTTTATCTCAACGAGATAGGATCCTAGACTCTCATGTCTTAAAGGGGTGCAATGTGGAATTGTATGTGTTTTTACTATTTAAAAATGCATGAAAAGTCATTTTATGTTCGTAAAAGTTGGGTTTTGTTCTTAAAAGGTTTCTTTACGGTTGTTTATTGAAGTTGCTGGTTTTTACGATTTCTTTTCGGAGTTATGAACTTGTGTATGTTTGTGGGTTTCAAAAAAATGCGTGTTTTGTTGGGTTGATTTGGATTTGTGCATGGATCTATGGAGTTTTTCGTCGACTAGGGCTTTTCTCCAACATTCAGTTGCTTGAGGTGGGTGATCTAGTCGATTGAATGGCCCGAGAGAGGATTCAGTCGACTGAACTTAGTGACTCAGTCGACTAACTTGGTTCTAGTAGCTTTTCAATCGACTAAATGGTGGGTTCAATCGGCCGAACTCCTGTTTAGGGTGTTTTTCTCTCCTTTTTGTCATGTTGGACATGTTTGGGTTTTTGGTTTTTGAAAAGGCGAGTTTTGCTAAAAAGGCTGGGTTTTGTGTGAACATTTATGAAAAACCAAATTAATTATTGGAGGTTTGGAGCTAACCCTTCGGGTTGAGTTTCGTGTTTTTGATTGTGGTCTCTACGGTTGGTGGATGACGTTGTTATGTGAAACGTGGTTTGTTTATCGTTGTGTGCATGAAAATTTTGATTTTTAAAATGCATAACGAGGGGCAAATATGTAGGTCCTACAGTGAAATCCCATGAAAATGCATTCATGCATAACGAGGGGCGGATATGTAGGTCTTACGGTGAGAATCCATAAAAATGCATTCATGCATAGTGAGGGACAGAAATGTGGTCCTGAAGTTGTATGCGTTGCATGTGTAGCGCGGGTTGCATGTGTTGCATATGTTCTTTTCTCAAATTGTTTCGAGGCTCGTGTGAGTCGAAATTTGCATCTCTTTTCGCATCTCGTTTTGATCATGAAAAGACTATTTTTGAGGCTCAAGGGAGTCGTAACATTCATATTATTCTGTTAGCATGTTAGCCTTTATTACATGTTTGCCTAGTTTCTGCTGGGTTTTGGCTCACGGTGTGGGATTTGAAAATATTTTTCAGGTGTTTATGATCACGCAGGTTGATCTGTAGGAGTCGGTTGGGGCGGAAGACCTATAGTATTCTTTTGTTTTTTTAGATCATGTAGTGTTTTATATGTTTTTGGTTTTTGAACCTTATGTTGTAAGCTTGTGGGCGATGTATTTAATGCATGTATGATTTCTTATCTTGAGAGTGAAACATCGGGTCGGGTGTTAGTTTTTTGCTTAGTGCGGTTTTTATCCTTTTTAAAAAAATTCATTCCTCAAGGGAGGATTTTGGCTTATGTTCTGGTGGGCTCTTCTTTTGATCTAAACAAATCCTCGGCAGTGCTTTTTTTTTTTATAAATGTTTTTGCTATCCTAAACGGTTGTTCATGGGTGTTTCACGTGACCCGGGTTTGGGGCATTATAGAAAATGTGGAAAAACTATATTTTGGAAACCCTAAGTTATGATTTGGGGTTGAAGCGTGTTAAATTTTGAGGGTTTGGATGATTTGTAGTGTTTTGATTTAAAGGAACCTTTAACTTGTATTTTGAAAAAATTAGGGTTTGATTATTGTCAAAATTATAGGAAATTGGAGATTTTGGGGTTGTTGGACCTGAATATAGAAATTGGGACTTGAATTATCTCATTGATAAGTCAATTTTACGAATTTTGAGAACAGATAAAAATTGTGTAATATTGGGTTGAGAAATTTGAATTAATTTCAAGAATTGAGAAATGTGGATCGTGACATTTTATATGAGAATTAATTGTATTCCATTATGTTAATTCAAGTATAAGAATGATAAAGATATGTAAATTGCTGGTAAATGAAACCTTAATAGTGTTGGATTTGGGGAGTGGAACCGGGTTGACAGTTGGACTCGTATTGGATTAAATGTAAATGACTTAATTAAGGTATCGTGTGAATGGATTGAATAATTATGTTTGGGGACGAGTTGCTCCTCAGTGAAAAATCAAAAACTTGTGCAATGTAAGGTAGGCCATTCATTCGAGTTAATCCTTGTAAAAGTGTGCTTTTGGGCGGCCCATCGATTAATATTTTCAAGAGAAACTGAAAATATGCGCTATCCATGTCATGTTACAGAATGAGTATTTATTCATTGGGTCTCGCGTGGTCCAATGGTGATAAATACGCCTAGGTTTATAGGCGTCATTCAGGCTTGGTACTTAATTAAATCAATGAATAAACTTGGGCTTGTAAAACCATATAATGAAATTGGTGAATGTGAGACTTTGAGAAATCTTGATAATGGTTGTAATGTGGAAAGTAGAACGGAATGAAATGAAATGGGAATTCGTATTAACCAAGTTAGGTTGGAGGTGATGGGACTAAGGAACTAATTAGTGTGTGTTGGTTTCTGGTAAAGAAAGAAAATCGAATATGTGAATAGGTTTTTGAAAAAAAAAATGGGTTGGCTTTTGGGGTACAAAGTTGTTGTGCATTCACATAACCATCCTCGTATGTCATGCATGTTTTCATATTTAGTCTATTTCCTATGAGTCTTGGCTCATATTGTTTAATAACATATCATGTGTTCATGAGGATCGAGTTATCTTCTGAAAGGGAATTCGATTGGGACCTTATGTGATCGCCATTCTTGGAAACATTATGAGCATATCTTAAGTTGTATCGTTAGAGACCTTGGTTGTAATGTTGTAATTTAAGTTACACTTGAGGAAAGTGTTGGATTCGATAGTTTATAAGGCCATAAGGCTAAGAGCACATTCTTTGTATGCATGAGAGGACGTTTGGGTTGGTTTGTATGTTTTTCAATGAGTAGACGTTGGTTTCTTCTGATTTGTGAAGTGTTCTGAGATATTTTTCATATCTATTGAATGAATAGCATGAAAGGCTACATTTGCACGTGTTTTGATGAGGAAGGTCGAATTTTTGATAACCAAGTCACAAAAACTGTCCAGAGCTGGATCGCCTGATGGACCGCTCAAGTGGTCTATTGAGCGGTTATGTGAACCTCTCAATTTTCTCTATTTTTGGGCAAAACGTTGCAATTGCAAAGAGACCAGTTGAGCGATCTGGCTTGTTGGGTGATTTTTTGCCCTTTTGTTTAGAGATCCATTTTCAAAAGAGGTGTTTACCTTAGAGTTTTGTGAGTTCTTGGAGTATCTTTTTACTTCAAATCAATATCTAGTTTTACTTAAATATTTCTCTTTTCAAGCTTTTTCTTGTAAATCTTTTGGGTTTTCATAGTTACTGAATTGGGGCGTTATATACCTAGAGAAGACTCCCAAAATCTTAAACTAAGTAAATAATATCAAATATTAGGTTAAAAATAAAAAATTCTCATAATTAAGGTAAAATGACCATTTTACCCTTAGTACACCAAAAAATCTTAAAAACTCAAAATTTGGCACACGAACACCCAAAATTAAATATTTAAATATAATTAAGTAACAACAAAAAAATAACAATAAAAATAACAAAAATGCCCTAAGTGGCCGGCCACCTTGGAATTTGTGCCCAAAAAGTTACTTTTTTCTTTTTAAGCTCAAAACAAATGAGAAAAAGATGTACAATTCAAACATTATTATGACTCAAGATTATTCAAATAAGTAATATACATAACAATATAATAATATAAGCTAGCAAAAGTAAATAAATTATTATTGAAGTTCTTACACACCAAAATAAGCCAAAAAGTCACATCTTGTTAAACTGGCTTAATTTGCCTTAAAAGCTTATGCCTATTTAATCAATTGCTATAAAAGTTATAATAATTCATGGGAATACTAAATTAATCATAAACTTACTAAAATAATATGTTTTAGTAAGTAGGAACAGCAAAAAGATACACCAAATTAGTTTTAAATCATTTTCTTGCACAATAAGGTATCAATACCTCATTTAAACTTTAAATTAAAGCAAAATCTAAATTTTTGGAGCACCCTAACATCCTTGGCCAAAATCCCCAGCCCCTTTGTCATCTTTCTCTTCCACATCACATGCCACCTCTTGCCTTCACCGATCAAACCTTGTGCATGCCTTACATCACTTCCGCCACCATCATTACTCCCACCACCGTGAGGCTCTATAAAAAATCACCCTCCAACCACCACCATTTTTGGTTATTAGAGAGAGAGAGAGAGAGAGAGAGAGAGAGAGAGATCAAAATTTTTAGGGCTCCAAGTGTTCTTTCAAGTTTGAGAGAAGAAAGAAGAAGAAGACGAAGAAGAAGAAGGATTCAAGAATAGGAGGTCTTTGTAGACCAAGGCCACACTAAAGCCAAGTCCTCTAGCCATTCTCTACTCTTAGGTCCTCAAAATAAGTAAGTAAAACCTCTAAACCCTCTGTCCAACATCACACAAAATGTCCCTCAACTCATCTCATATCACACATCTAGAAACAAGAATTGAAAACGAATCGAAAAAGCATTGTAGAGATGAAATTAGGGGTTGTTCATGTTTGGTATGTTATTAGGTGTGATTACATGTTGTTATTTTTGAGTTTGATGGTTTATATAAGTTCTGGAACAATGATATTTGAGTCTAAAATACATGCATGCAAAGAATATGGATCATATGTTGACATACCATGAGCTAGGTGACTAGAACACATGTACACCTAATTTTTGAGTATTTTTAACTCTCTATCCCGAATTTTGAAATATCATAAACAAATATAGAAACATAATATAAGTGTGTTCTTTATATCCAGACTTAGGTTTTGATGTTATCTTTCATACAAAATTAGTTTGAACTGATTTGAATGAGTAGAACTCGAGATATAACATATTTGCCAAAGTGTATCAGTGTTTGACCAGTCAGTATTGCAGACCTAAAAATTGTAATTTAAAACGAGATCTAAGCTTAGTTAAAAATATGAAAGTTGGAGATAACACGTATAGCTTGCTGTTCACCAACAATGAGCCCCAAATATTGAGATTGGATAGGTCACAACACCTCTAAAAACCTATATTTTTATTGATCTACTCCAAAAGTGATTTTTATGAAAAATATAGGTAACATGTTGAACTATTTATTATTCAAAAATCAGACCTAGATACCCCCAGAAGACGAGGTGTCACAAACTCATGGGATTATTGCAAGCCCATGAAGAGAAAATCAACAAAAAAAAGAAAGAGCCATTAGAGTAAGTTCGTGAAACAAAACTCACTCTCAATGGAGCAAATGAACGATTTGGCAATGAAAGAAGCCAAAGAGGATGTGGACGTGGTGGTGGCCGAGAAAGAGGAAGAGGAAGAGGGAGAGGAGAACAACATTATTTCAAAAATGAAGAAAAAAGACCAAATGCTTAAGCAATAAGAGGATGGAGAAGAGGAAGTTACACAACTGGAAGGCAAAGCTATGACAAATCTAAAGTAAAATGTTACAATTGTCAAGAGTTTGGCCATTATGCTTCTGAATGTTAAAATGAAACAAACCATGTTGAAGAGGGGACTAATTTTGTTCAAACTAAAGGAGAAGAGACATAATCTACCTTGTTGGCCTATAAAGGAAGTAAAAATGGAGAAAAGAATACATGGTATCTTGACAGAGGAGCCATCAATCATATATGTGGAGACGAAGGCTTGTTTGTGGAGCTTGATGAATTAATAATAAATGGTAATGCCACTTTTGGTGACTTATCCAAAATTTCGGTGAAGGGAAAAGGTAAAATTCTAATTTGCTTGAAGAATGGAAGGCATCAATTTATTTTCAATGTCTATTATGTCCCCAATATGAAGACTAATATTTTGAGTAATGTGTAACTCTTAGAAAAAGGCTACGATATCCACATGATAAATCGTAGTCTTTTTATAAGTGATCACAGTGATCACAAAGGAAATTTAATTACTTAAGTGCCAATGTCAAGCAATAGAATGTTCTTGCTAAACATTCAAAGTGATATTGCAAGATGTCTGAAAGCATGCTATAAAAATACTACTTGGCTTTGGCACATGAGATTTGAGCATCTAAATTTTGGGGGACTAAAATTACTGTCCAAGAATGAGATGGTGAAAGGATTTCCTTCAATAGACCACCCGGATACTTTGTGTGAATGATGCCTTCTTGGCAAGTATTTTAGAAAAAGCATTTTAATGGAGGCAACTACAAGAGCAAACGAGTCTTTGAAGCTTATTCACATCGCTGTGTGTGGTCCAATTGATCCTATTTCTCTTAGGAGGAACAAATATTTTCTTCTCTTTATTGATGACTTCAGAAGAAAG
This sequence comes from Heliamphora pulchella, assembly GCA_032270985.1. Classification (NCBI taxonomy): domain Eukaryota; kingdom Viridiplantae; phylum Streptophyta; class Magnoliopsida; order Ericales; family Sarraceniaceae; genus Heliamphora; species Heliamphora pulchella. Next base: position 1,929 of record JAULJZ010189656.1, on the reverse strand, counting down.
ATATGGATTTATTTTCTAAAAGAAAAATAAGAAGTATTCAATGTCTTCAAGAAGTTCAAAGCTTTTGGTGAAAAGCAAAGTGGCTACAAATAAAAGCCATGAGATCTGATAGAGGTGGAAAATTCACAAAGATTTTAAAGAATTTTGAGATGACATTGGAATTTGTCATCCTCTAACACTTCCCTATTCACCATAAAAAATGGTGTAATTGAAAGAAAAAATAGATCTATTCTTGACATTGCTCAAAGGATGTTGAAGAGTAAGAGAATGCCTAAATAACTTTAGGCCAAAGTAGTTGATTGTGCAATTTATCTCTTAAATTGTTATCCTACAAGAAGTGTATGGGAAAAAACTCCACAAGAAGCGTCGACCGAAAGAATACAAAGCATATCACATTTGCGAGTTTTTGAAAGCATTGCTTATGCACACGTGCTAGAACAAAAGCGAACAAAGCTTGAGGATAGAAGTGAGAAATTTATTTTTATCGAGTACGATTCAAGCTCAAAAGGATACAAGATATATAATTCGAGCAATGGAAAAGTTATCTCATGCAGAGATGTTGTATTTGATGAAGAAAGCATGTGGGATTGGAATATTCAAAAAGATGAGTACTATAATTTCTTACCTCCTTTTGAAGAAGGCAAGCAACACAAGGGCCCATTACTCCTCCTCCATCTCCACAACCATCAAATCACTAAGACCGGTCATCATTGTTGAAGGAAAGCTCAAGTGAAAGACCACACTGCATGAGGAACTTACAAGAACTTTATGAGGTAACTGAAAATAAAAATGACCTCACTTTATTTTGTATATTTACCAATTGTGAACCAATAGTTTTTGAAGAGGCTATGCAGAGCAAGAGGTGAAGAGATGCCATGGATGAAGAAATTCGACCAATCAAGAAATGACACATGAGAGCTTGCTACTCTTCCAAAAGGGCACAAAGCAATTAGAGTAAAATGGGTATACAAGGCTAAGAAAAATGCTAAAGGAAAGGTGGATGGATACAAGGTGGAAGGATACAAAGCAAGACTTGTGGTTAAGGGATATAACCAATGAGCCGACATTGATTATGATGAGGTATTTGCTCCCATTGATCGTTTAAAAATGCTAAGATTACTAATTTCCGTAACTGCTCAAAAGAAATGAAAAATTTATCAAATGTATGTTAAATCCATTTTCTTGAATGATTTTCTTGAAGAAGATTGGCAGTTCATGGGTCGCATGGTGAAAGGGTAAGAAAATAAAGTCTTGAAGCTAAAAAAGCTTTATATGGCCTAAAAAAAACACCAAGAGCATGTAATAGTAGAATTGATAAATACTTTTAAGAGAACAATTTTACGAAATGCCCTCATGAGCATGCTTTTTACACTAAAGTAGAGAATGAAGATATTTAGATAGTGTGTTTGTATGTAGATGATTTAATCTTTACTGGCAATAATCCAAGAATGTTTGAAGAAATCAAAAAGCAATGGCTCAGGAATTTGAAATGACGGATATTGGGCTTATGTTATGTTATCTTGGAATTGAAGTCAAACAAATGAAATATGGAATTTTCACCTCTCAAGAAGGCTATGCAAAGGAAGTTATGAAGAATTTCAATATAAGTGATTGCAAGCCAATAAACCCACCCGTGGAATGCGTAATCAAGTTGTCAAGGAATGATGATGGAAAAAAGGTGGATCCAACACTTTTCAAGAGCTTGGTTGGAAGCTTGCGCAACTTGACATGCACAAGACCAAACTGTTGGAGGCAATACTATCAAGATTATTATTTTTGTAAACGATTTTCGGTAAAAAATTAACTGGACGGACAAATGCCGAAATGGGCTCCAGACAAAACTTTTGACGAAGAACGATCAAAATAAAACTCGTGCAACCAAAGTTAATTTAGAAAAATACCTTTTGTCGATCTATTCTTCAACTACAA
>JAULJZ010189655.1:0-45581 GCA_032270985.1 Heliamphora pulchella | reverse complement strand
TTCTTCTTCTTCTCTCTCTCTCTCTCTCTCTCTCTCTCTCTCTCTCTATATATATATATATATATATATATATATATATGCACGAAGTTTATGAAGAAAAGAGTGGTTTGGGTCTCTTTTTATAGCCAAAAGTCAAATAGGAAGCTTCCTAGGAAGTTTCCTTAACCTTGGGTTAACCAACCTTAGTTACTTTAAAATTAACTTGAGTTTATGAAACTTAGCCACCATGTTTTGGCACATTCTCCTATGTTAGCCACTTGAGTATATATATATATATGTGTATATATATATCAAAATATTTTTTTTATTTAATTGTAGGAGAAAATTCGAGTATTTTCACATTGTCTCGTTTCTTGACTTTTCGAGCGTAACTCTTGTCTTAAATGACTTGGGCTTATAACTTTGACTTCTTTTCCTCAATATTAGGGTTTTAATATATGCTTGTGTAGTTCCCACTCTATCCCGAGTCTCAGGCTCAAAAAGGTTAAACTGTCAAGCCGGTTCTTCTTACTGAACTTAGGTTTGAGATTTCATTTCTTTTGAGATGTTCTTTCTTTTCTATTCATATCTTGAGCTTGGGCTATTACAGAGAGAATGTGAGTGAGAAAGACGGGACAAACGAGAGTTGAGGAAGATGAGAGAGTCGAGAGAAAAGAATGCAAAACCAATTTGCGTGAATGAGTTTTTTGAAACTACCTCAACCCCTTATTCTGCTATCGACCTTGCGGCGGCGAGATCCAGCCCCCTTTAAAAATAGCGGCCGCAACATCTGGACCCAAGCCGCTATGTTATATTCTCATGGCCATGACTTTTGTGAAAGGTTACCGATGATCGCTATATCCAAATGACCAGGCCACCAACATCTTATGGTAAAATAGTCAAGCCGCCACGTTGGGAAGTAACGATCACCATTTTCTTCATACCCCCACCTTTTCAACTTTTTCCCTTGTGTATGGGCAACTCTTGTTTTTGTTTTGGTTAGCTAAAATTCTTCTTTTTAGCCCCTCTTGAAATTCTAGCCACCTCTAAAATAACTAATCCTCTTCATGACCCTAAACTGACCATTCGGTCTATTTTGTAACCTAAAACTCATGACGAGTCCTTCTCATGACCTTAAACGGACCCTTTGATCCCTTTCATGGCCTAAAACTAATATCTACCTCGTCGATCCTCTTCAAGACCTTAAACTGACTCACCGGTCCTCCTCATAATCTTAAATTGACCCTTCGGTCCCTTTCATGACCTAAAACTAATATCTACCCCGTCGATCCTCCTAAAGACCTTAAGCTGACTCATCGATTTTTCTCATGACCTTAAACAGATCCTTCGGTCCCTTTCATGACCAAAAATTGATATCTACCTCGTCGATCCTCCTCTAGACATTAAACTGACTCATTGGTCCTTGTCATTACCTTAAATTAACCGTTCGATCCCTTTCATGACCTAAAACTGATATCTACCTCATCGGTCCTCCTCAATACCTTAAACTGACTCATCGGTCCTCCTCATGATCTTAAACTATGTTGGATTAAGCACTTACCATCTCACCAAAACCTGCTCGTAGTGGTGAAGGCGCAACTTTATTTCCTTAAAGGGTATAGCGCCAAGCGCCATAAGTCGACTGTGACTCAGCTCAAACCCGAACCTCCGCCACGTCAGGATGCTGGCCCAAACCCAAGCTAACAATCCTCTTTTGTGGTGTTAATTAAACTTTTTAGAAACAAAGAATGAGACCTACAATCTTTTGGTGTATCCCCTTTTGGCGAGGGCCAATCCTCTACAAGACCTCCAATCTTTTGTGGTGTTAATTGCACTTTCTGAAAACAAACAATGAGAATTTTTATTGAAACAATTGATTGAAGAGCTTGGAGAGTAATTGTCCATAGAAATTTCATTCCCACTAAAGTAGTTGAAGGTATAGAGATTCCTAAACTTGATGAAGATATGAATGATAACAATATGAAATTACTTCAAATAAACTTAAGTGATATAAATGCTTTATATTGTGCTCTTGATGCAAATGAATATAACCGTATCATGACTTAAAAAAGTGCAAAAGAAATTTAGAAAAATTTAGAAATTACTTATGAAGGAACTCAAGATATTAAAGATTCTAGAATTGATAGATTGACTAGTGAGTATGAAGGATTTAAGATGATTGAAAATGAAACTATTTCAAGAATGTATACTAGATTTACTCATATTATAAACTCTCTTAATACTCATGGAAAAAATTACCCATCTTATGAATTATTAAGAAAGGTACTCAAAACTTTACCGCCTATATGGGAAGCTAAGGTAACAGTCATTGCGGATGCAAGGAATCTTAGGGTGATGACACTGGATGAGCTAATCAGTTCTCTTCTTACATATGAGGTCAAAATCAATGAACAGGCGAATGAGCAAAATAAAGCCAAGAAGTCCATTGCCCTCAAAGCCTTGAACGATAGTTCTAGTGATGAGGAAGACGAAGAACTTGACAATGATGACATAGCTCTCATCACTAGAAGGCTAGAAAAATTCTTGAAAAGTGATAAAAAGTTTGCAAGAAAGTTTCGTGCCACAAAATTTGAAAAAGATGACTCAAGCAAAAAGGAGTACAAGAAAGAACTCATTACTTGCTACAACTACAGGCAAATTGGACACATAAAACAAACTTGTGCCCTTTACTCAAAACATACTCCAAGAAGAAAAAGAAGGCTATGAAAGTTATTACTTGGAATGACTCGGACTCAAACGAGTCAGGTGAAAACTCGAGCGATGATGAAGTTGCCAACCTTTTCTTGATGGCTAACGTGAATGAGGAGGTAAATTCTCACCCCAATTCTAATGCACTTGATTATAACTCTTATAATGAGTTTAGAACTTGAGAGGAGTCCATACCATCCTATAAGGAACTTAAAAATGAACTATATAGCTTACATAAACGCTTTTTAAAATTGGGAAAGAAAAACATAACTTTGACAAAGAAAAATGAAAATATTTCTAAGGAACTTGAGGACCTAAAAGTTTGAAATGCAAATATTGAGTTTGAAAAGAAAACTTATCTAAAGCCTTGAAAGAATTTAAAGAATCCTTTTCAACTTTTCAAAAAAAATCATGATTTGCAAGTTGAGTCCTTAGAAAAAAAAATTCTTTTAAGCGTTAAATTTGATAAATTAACCAAGATTTCGAAAAATGAGTTTTCTCAGTTAGAAAAAGAAAATGATTCTTTGAAAAAAGAACTTAAGAACTTAAAGGGAAAATCTCTTGAGAAAAATGGCTACCGTGATTTGGAAAAACAAAAGTGGAAGATTACTCCAAAATTATTTACAAATTCACAAATGGAAAAGAAAATTTTGAAAAACTCTTGGGAGCTCAAAGGATGTCCTTAACCAAGGAAGGAATTGGTTTTAACGGTGTAGTTAGCGTTAAAAAGGTTAAATACTTTAAGAGCTATTTTGTGAAAGAATCCAAGACTTATTCAAGTTCATATTCAAATATTCATGAACATGTAACTTGTTTTCTATGTAAGAAAAATGGACATATTAAATTTGATTACCCATTAAAAAGAAATAATGGTGTCTCAAAAATGATTTGGAGAGTTAAAGTCACTAATCCTATAGGACCCAAAAAGATTTGGATACCAAAGAAAATCACTTAAATTGTCTTATAGGTGTGCTTGAGATCCTCAAAAGAAAAATAATATATGGATAGTAGATGCTCAAGACATATGACGGGCGACAAATCTAAATTCTTAAGTTTAACACCTAAGGATGGAGGTTATGTAACTTTAAGAGACTACGGAAAAGGTAAAATCATTAGTGTAGGTAAGGTTGGTAAGGAACCTTCCATCTTCATTGATAATGTATTTCTTGTTGATGGCCTAAAACATAATCTCCTAAGCATAAGTCAATTATGTAATAAAGGATTTAGTGTAACTTTTATGCATGACACTTGCACTATGGAAAATACTAAAGAACAAAAAGTTTTATTTGTTGCAAATCATTTTGAAAACGTTTATACTATTGATTTTGAAAATTTGGATTCCCAAAATGTCCAATTTTTTTAGCTATAAATGAAACAAGTTGGCTATGGCATAGGAGGTTAGGTCACGCTAGCATTGATCTCCTATCCAAACTTGTCAAGAAAGACTTGGTCAAATGTTTGCCTAAAATCAAGTTCGTTAAAGACAAAGTTTGCGACGCTTGTCAATTTGATAAGCAAGCCAAAACTATTTTATGAAAGAAACAAAAAATTTCTACAATTACTTCATCTTGATTTATTTGATTCTACTCAAGTTCAAAGTATTGGTGGAAAATCTTATGCATTTGTCATAGTTGATGACTTTTCAAGATTTAATTGAGTATTATTTCTTGCATCTAAATATGAAGTTTGTCATGTTTTTACTAAACTTTGTAGAAAGATTCAAAATGAAAAAAGTTATTCCATTTTGCACATTCGTAGTGATAGTGGAGGAGAATCTAAAAATAAAGATGTTAAAATTTTTTGTAATCAAAATGGCATTTTTCATAACTTTTCGACTCTTCGAACTTCTCAACAAAATGGGGTTGTAGAAAAGAAGAATCGATCTTTACAAGAAATGGTTCGAACTATGTTAAATGAACATAAATTACCTAAGTACTTTTGGGCCGAAGCAGTCAATACTGCCTGTTATATAATGAACTGAGTTTTACATTAAGCCTCATTCAAATAAAACTCTTTATGAGCTATGGAATGCAAAAAAGCCCAGCATTTCCTACTTTCATGTTTTTTGTTGCAAATGTTTTATATTAAATGATAAAAATGATTTAGGCAAATTTGATTCAAAATTAGATGAATGCATTTTTCTTGGATATGCCATAAATAGTAAGGCATATAGAGTATATAATAAGAGAACCATGACATTGGTTAAATCTATTCATGTTACTTTTGATGAGGCTAACCTTTTTTCTTCCAAGCTTCCAAATGATGATGATATAGAAATTAGCAAAGGAGTGGAGGACTTGCAAATCAAATAAGATAAAAGAAAAAACATCGAAATTCATGATCCTTCAAATAACCATGCTCAAAATCAAGAGGACCAAGAAGATTTGCCAAAGGAATGGAAAGTAGTGAAAGGCCACCCTATGGATCAAATCAAAGGTGAGCTTTCACGTGGGGTAACCACTCGATCCTCTTTTAAAAATATTTGTAATCACTTTGCATTTCTATCCCAAGAAGAACCTAAAAATATAAATGATGCTTTAGATGACGAATCTTGGACTATGGCCATGCAAGAAGAATTAAATCAATTTGAAAGAAATAAAGTTTAAAATTTAGTTCTTAGACCTAAAGACCACACTATAATTAGAACTAAATGGGTATATAGGAACAAAAAAGATGAAAATGGAATTGTTGTTCAAAATAAAGTTAGATTAGTGGCACAAGATTTCAATCAAGAGGAAGGTATCAATTTCGATGAGACCTATGCACCGGTAGCTAGAATAGAAGCCATCCGTATGTTGCTTGCATATGCCTCTTAAAAAAATTTTAAACTTTTTCAAATGGATGTAAAAAGTGCATTTTTAAATGGATTTATGAATGAAAAAGTTCGTGGAACAACCACTGGGTTGTGAAGACTATCATTATCTAAATCATGTTTTTAAATTATCAAAAGCTTTATATGGTCTAAAACAAGCTCCTAGAGTTTGGTATGAAAGATTTAGTGGCTTTTTATTAGAAATTGGTTTTAGAAGAGGAATAGTTGACACGATACTCTTTATTAAAATGGAAAATGATGATATGCTTATAGTTCAAATATATGTCGATGAAATCATTTTTGGTGCTACTAACGAAAATTTGTGCAAGGATTTTTCAATTTGTATGCAAAAGGAATTTGAGATGAGCATGATGGGAAAGCACACATTTTTTCTCGAGCTTCAAATCAAACAAGCCAAAAATGGGACTTTTGTGAACCAATCAAAGTACGTAAGGAACTTACTCAAGAGATTCAATATGGAAGAAGGAAAAGCCTTAGGAACACCCATGAGTCCCTCAACCAAGCTTAACAGAGATGAGCAAGGACAACGGGTAGACGTTAAACTCTATCGAGGTATGATTGGTAGTTTACTATACTTAACCGCAAGTAGATCCGATATAACGTTTAGTGTATATATGTGTGCTCGGTTTCAAGTATCACCTAAAGAATCACATCTAATCGTAGTAAAACGAATTTTAAGATACTTGATCGACACCATAGATATAGGCTTATGGTATCCAAAGTTTATTTCTTTTGAAATGATAAGTTACTCGGATGCGGACTTTGTCGGGTGCCAAATTGACCGCAAAAGCACGAGTGCAATTTGTCATTTCTTAGGGAGGTCTCTTGTTTCATGGTTTTTCAAGAAACAAATTCCGTAGCCTTATCCACTGCCGAAACAAAATATGTGGCCGCAGGAAATTGTTGTGCCCAAGTGTTATACATGAAGCAACAACTTAAAGAATATAAATTAAATTATGATATTGTGCCAATAAAATGTGAAAACACAAGTGCAATCAATATATCTAAAAATCCTATATTGCATTCATGAACCAAACATATAGAGATAAGACACCACTTTATTCGTGATCATGTGCAGAAAGGTGACATTTTTCTAGAATTTATATGTATCAATGAACAATGGGCCAATATCTTTACAAAACCTCTTACTAAAGATAGATTCATCATAATACAACGAGAATTAGGCTTATTATATGTTTGGGATGTGGTGTGAAAAACAAGGTTTAATCATTATTGAAACCAAAGGAAGACTTTTTCACAGCTTGCATTCAGTCGATCGAATCACTATCTTTAGTCGACTGAATTAACTATGGTCTAAATTTGGGAAATTCTCCAGCACTTCAGTTGACTGAGTTACCCACTTCAGTCGACTAAACCCTCGGGATTTAAAAACCTTAAGTCGACCGAACCACACCTCAATTCATATTTTCTTGTTTTTCTTCTCTCGTTTTTTCTTATCTCATTTACTCTAACTAATCTCTTCAACTCTTCTCTTCCATCATTCCAATTTTCTTCCATCCTCTCATTACATCCCTCTATTCTAACATGTCTCCTAGAACTAAAGGTGGAAAAGGGAAATCTATTGCTCGAGAGGATACAACGGAGGAAAGTGATCAATGGTTCTCCACAGGACGAGCCGAAACTCTCTATAAAACTCATCTTCGGTCCCTTGAACCCATCTTCGGTAAGTTTTTGGACATGCGCTTCATGGATCTTCATTTTCCAAATGTTTGTCGACTCCTAACTAGGGTTGGATGGGGTTCTTATTTATTTTATCAACCTAAAGGAGTTTTTCCTCAACACACACATACGTATTTGGAAAACAATATCACTTTACCGATAGAGACATTGCAAATCTTTTTGGTCTTGGTGGAGGAGATTTTGTTTGTCCTAAATCCTCCACCAATTGGATTATGGAAGACTTTACCCCTCAAACCTTTTTGCTAATGGTTATGAGTGAACAGGTAATCAACTTCGCCCTTGCTCGTCAATATTCCCAACTTACTCTTGAGGTTAAAATCATCCACCTTATCATCACTTACAACATTCTCCCTTGTAGTGGTTCAAGGAGTCATATTTCTTATCTAGATTGCTTCCTCATGTGGTGTGTATGCATGGGTAAACGTCCTGATCTTTCATCTCTTATCTGTTAATGGATACTAGCTAAAAAGGGTACTAAACGTCATACTATTCCATATGGTGCTTTTCTTACTCCACTCTTTGAGTCTTTCAGTTTCTCTCCAACTCCGTTAAATTTTGTTCCACCAAAACTCTCTGATTTCTTCAATAATACCACTTTAAAACAAATGGGTTATACCTTGCAAGATGGGGGATGACAACCTAAGGTTGGAAGACCTAGGTGAGTACTACACGTAATTGAAGAAGGAAAAGAAGAAGATGAAGAAAGAGCCTATGATCAAACCGATGCTCCTCCTCTTGTGGCTCCCGATATTGGTCCTACTCACGTCAAATCATCAAAGTCCTTTCTTAATAAGTTAATCAACTCTTTCACCCAAGAAATTAATGGGGAGTTCCAAAAGGTCTCCAAACGGCTTACTCGTAACGAAGATGTCTTGGGCCTTCCTCCAAATAATGATGATTCCGATGGTACCAATGAAGACGATGATGGCAGTGATGCCGACGTTGAAGATGAAGATGAGTTTGAATTAACCATCTCCGATTAGTCCTTTTTGCTGATGCCCAAAGGGGGAGAAGAGTGAAGCAAAATACTTTACTTTCGCTATTACTTCATATTATGGTTTTGTTATGATGTTGATTACTTTTGGGTTTTGTTATGATGACATTATGGTCTTAGCATGAATATATTTAACTTTTATCTATTTAATTTCATGATGACATTATGGTTTTAGCATGAACATATTTAACTTTTGTTTATTTCACTTCATGTTCTCTATCATATGCTTACACGCTGAAATATTCATATTCTTAGGTACACTTGAAATCAAAGAATCTATTGCTCATTACATGCTTACATGTTGAGATACTCAGTAATCTTGAAATCAAAGAATCCTAAGTCTTAAAATCTATAATGTCACTTACATTCTTCGAACTTAAAAGCAATATTTTGTATATATATATTGTGAGGGGAGCTTTGCATAATTATCCCACCTTAATTTACTCCTTGTTTGTTATCATTAAAAAATGGAAGGTTGTTGGCCTAAGAAGGTTTTAACATCCGTTTTAATGATGACAAACTTAAGTATCTAATTGTGTAATTGAGCTAGTGTACAGGAAATTCATGAGAAAACTCAATTATGGATGAAATTTGGAAGTCATGAAGCATGCAACTTTGCTACAAGTTACAAAGCAAGTGAAAACAAAAGTTGTTAATTTTTAAATGTATTAAAATTAGGAGCTATGTAAGTTTAATCTCATAAGTATATTGTTTGAAGCTCATAGGAAGACCTTAGATAGACCATAAGTCTCTTAAATTTCTTGAAAATCATTTTACATAACAATGATATTCTTTAAAGTGCTTAAAAATGTTTTCAAAAATGAAAAATCTTATTTATAGAAGGTCAGTCGACTAAGGTATAACAGTCAGTCAACTGAAGTGTTTTGCCAAAAAACAATTTTCGATGGAAAGGCAGTTCAGTCGACCAAACCTCCCAGGTCAGTCGACTAAGTTGACGAACTTTTGAATTTTAGCTGCAACGGCTAGTTTAAAATTTTCATATTTAGCCCAACGGTTAGTTTAGATTTTTGACCTATAAATATAACATTTGAGCACTGTCAAATGCATCAACAAGCCTTGCATTCTATTCTCTCTTGTGCTTTCAATTTGTGCTCCAAAAATCTTTCATTCTTTTGTTCATTCTTCGAGAGAAAAACCATAGAATTCTCTTTGAGCTTCAAGTGATATATTTTGGAGATTTAACTTACATAGCTCCTAATTTCAACACATTTAAAAATTAACAAGTTTTGTCTTCACTTGCTTCATAACTTGTAGCAAGCATGCATGCTTCATGGCTTCCAAGTTTCATCCATAATTGACCTTTCTGATGAATTTCTTGTACACAAGCTCATTGCACAATTAGATACCTAAGTTTGTTATCATCAAAACGGATGTTGAAACCTTGTTAGGACAACAAACTAACCCTTCAGTCCCTTTCATTACCTAAAAATGACATCTATCTCTTCAGTCCTCCTCAAGACCTTAAGCTAACTCACCAGTCCTCCTCATGACTTTAAACTGACCCTTCGGTCCCTTTCATGATCTAAAACGGATATCTACCTCATCGGTCCTTCTCAAGACCTTAAATTGACTCACCGATCCTCATTATGACCTTAAACTGACTCATCAATTCTCCTCATGACCTTAAACTGACTTCTACAGTCCTTGCATGACCTAAAAATACCCTTTTGAACAATCAGTCCTCTTCACGACCTTAAACTAGCTATTCGGTCCTTGCATGACCTAAAAATACCCCTTTGAACCTTTGGTCCTCCTTAAGACCTTAAACTGACTTATCGGTTCTCCTCTTAATCTTAAACTGACTCATTGATCCTCATTATGACCTTAAACTAACTCCTCAAGTCCTTACATGACCTAAAAATGCCCTTTTTGAGCTTTTGGTCCTCCTCATGACCTTAAACTGACTCCTCGGTCCTTGTACGACCTAAAAGTTGCCCCTTTGCCTTTTCGATCATTGCATGACCTAAAATTTCCCATAGAACAATTTGTTCACCTTACGACCTTAAACTGGCTATCCGGTCCACACATGACCTTAAAAATGCCCCTTTTCGATCCCATTCAGAACCTAAAATTGATCCATGGTGGTTCTCCAGTCCATGTTGCGACCTTAAATGTCTATATGTTTGCATCATATCGTATCTTTCATGCATCATGATTATCTTGTTTGCATCATATGTATGGCCCCATGAACTACAATCGGTCTAATCCCTTGCAATGGAGGTACGTATGAAGCTCGATGAAAATTCGGATTCGACCATGCTTTTTTGTATATTTTGTTTGTGCCTAAGATTGGCAGCTTGTTCAATTGGAATTGTGCTCATAGGCACCCCAATTTGACTAAGCTGAATCTTAGGGAATCGTCTCAAATGCTCTCCAAAGACGAAAACATAGGAATTGTGCTCATAGATACTCCTAAGCAGGAAAAGTCAGGAATTCGGTTTAAAACCAAAGAAACCACCAAACACTCCAGATCGTAACATCCATATCCTCACGGCCGCTACCTTTTTCAAAACTCTAGAGCAGGCCGTGTCCTTACTCTCACGACTGCAACCTTTTTTGTGATCCAAGAACAGGCCACCACCTTTGAATCGCATGGCCGCCACTTTCTAAAAACCCTAAATCCAGCCATAAAGTCACGACTGTCGCTATCAGTATGAATAAAGGACACGGCCGACATTGTACGAAAGCATTAAGGTCGCGGCTTCCACTTTGACACCTTTTTGGATAGGTGGCAGCATTTTAGAGGGTGTCTAGTCTCCCACCTTGCCTATAAATAGGCAACGTTTTGCACAGAAATAAAGAGAGAAGCAACCTGAATGCCAAAACGCTACCAATTTTGAATCCCACTCGACATTCAAATATTCTTCCTACACCTTCTTGTGTCTAGTTCATATCTTTGCTTGCACCGGTAAGGCTTTGGAGCACGTTTGGCCTAGCGGTATTTGATTCCCACATCCGAGGAGGCATTTGAGGCAGATATTCATACGAAGTAACCTTAGGAAACAATGACATTTCTATAAACCCTCATCTTTTCTCTCTCTCGAGGGTGTCGTGGATAAGGTTTCCATTGGTTATTTGTTATCTTGCTATTAATTTTAATAAAAAAAAATATGTCTATATGAGTTTTCTTCATTAGATAGTATATCTGTGACCCTCTGTTTTGCATTAAAGAAGTATATCTCAATTCATTTTCGTGTTCACTAGCACACTGGACACATAAAAAGCTCTCTGTGGTTTTTAAAAACATGACGGCCATGATACTTGGTTGTCACGGCTGTGTGTTTTGCTAACCTAAAGTAACGGTTTCCATTTTTGTTCTCTCTGGCTGTGTCTTTTTCTCTATTTTTTGTCACGCCGCAACATTCTTGTTGTCACGACTGCAATATTTTGTAGGATCAGTGACATGAAAACTGTGTTTTCACTCTTATGTTACTTGTTTTAAGGTTCTGTATATTCTATTTTTAGGAATAGTAGTGCTGTAAGGGATGAAGGGTAGTAGATCTAGCCTAGATCAAGTGGGTCATGGTCTTCATCCTGTATATCCTTTTTATTTGAGTTTCTTTTGAACTATACATGTTAGACGTCTCTTTGAACCTTGAAAAAACCTTAGCCACAACCTTTGGTTGCCGCGGCCACATGTTTTAGTATCTTCTTTTCTCACGGCCACCAATTGGTTCTTTATGTTTATCACGGCTGTAAGATTTGGTTCCCACGACCATGCACTTTGCATGAGACCAGCAACATGGGAATAGCATTTTAAAGCCTTCTGTTATCCTTTTTTTTTATGTTTTGATGCATTCTGTTTTGACATTCATGTCGCTGTTGGGTTAATGAACAATAGATACAGCCTTGATAAGTGGGTTGTGGTCTCTGTTCTACATAGCCTATTCATCTGAGTCTCTCTTAAAGCCTTGTATGTTTAATACCCATTTGGACCTCAAAATCATCCTGGTCGCAACCTTTGGTTGTCACGACCACAACATTAAACATCTTAGTTTCTGGCGATAACCCTATGTTTGTCACGGCCGCATCTTTTATGACTTATTTTGTCCCGGACGCAACATATATTGCCACGATCGTGAGTTTTCTACATGTCCAGTAGCTTAAAAATAGTGTCGAATATTTTTTGTTCTTTCTATACAGTCTGTATATAGTATGACTAGAGATGAAAACATTGTTGCATATCCTTAGGCCTTTCTCTTGTTTCATTTAACCTTTTACATCATGTTTTTCACTTTGCTTTGCTCAAACTACACATGTGGCATATTTAGAAATGATAACGAAGTTGCCTGATCCTCAAGACTATAGTTAAGGTTTTTGCTTCTTTGTTTTCTTTTGTATGGACTCTCTTTAACCTCCTATTCTATACATGTTACCTTTAAAAATTTTATAACAAGAATTGGTATTGACAAAGTAAAGGCCAACCCCACGGTTGAGCAAAAAGGGTGCCTAACACCTTTCCTTTTTATACCTTAGCCTCCGAACCTTCTTTTTCTCTGGTTATGCTTTCAAAAAACCTATGGCCTTCTTTTTATTTTTCTTGATTTTTCTCAAAAACCAAGTGGCGACTCTATTTTTCTTAAAAACGTGCTCAGATACTTGGATTTTCTTGTTTAAAAAAGAAAAGAGCAATTTTCTAAAAACAATAGATATCTAGTGCACCATCCTCCCTTAATTGCCCGCAACATCTAACTATGAGAACAAAGAAAAAACTTACAAGACTCAGACTTGAGACTTAAATTATGTAAATTACAAAAAACTAAAGACCAGTTGTTTACGTCCTTTGAAGCTGCATCCACGAGAGCCCAGTGTAGTCGACTAGAGTGTCATATCCCATCATTAAACAGTCTTAGTCAACTATATGCATTTGGGCCATTTAGTCATTGAGCAATGCTTTTATGTCTGCGCCATCTAACTTGTCAGCCCGGTCTTCAACTTCTTGAACCCTCTTCCCATTCCCTTCTCTCTCTTCTAATACTTCTTCTTTTGTGTAAATCAGTTGGTGGTTAAAGAAGATCTCCAAACCCGGCAGCTTCCGATTAGATTTTTCATCAATCCATGGTTTCAGAAAATCACAATAAGGGAGGTCTTCTCCTTTCTTGACGAAGTATCCATTCAATGTACCCGAGTATTTGCCCCTTTTCCCTTTTTTTCCTCTTCTTAGCCTCTCGAGATCTTCTTTGGTCAATTGGTAGCTCAGTCCAAAATTCTTTGGGTTCAGCGGCACCTGAATGGATTCTGGAATCCCCTGTTGTCAGCATCCTAGCCCCATCCCTGGAAAATTAGACATCGGTCTCATAATTGTAATGGCATAAGGGTTGATGTAGTTTTCTTACTACTTTAACAGCATCTAGACTACTTGTGCTTCATCGAACTTAAACCCACTCAAGAATACATCTCCTTCTCTTTACTAGACTTCCAAGAGAGTCGAATCGTTTTCCCTCAGGGGTTGGATACTATCTTCCCCTGTGAATGGTCAATACTGCTTCATTTTTTATCAACTTCAATTTCTGATGGAGGGTAGAGGGAACTGCCTGGACATTTGGATCATGAACCCACAGCCTACCCACTAACAATTTGAAGGATGTCAGGACATCCAACACGTGGAATTCCATAGAGGTTTCCAGTGGTCCAACTGATACTAAAAAAGTTACCAACCTTAGAACGTCTCTTCTCTTATTATCGCAGGCTTTGACTCCCTAACTAATGGGTGTGAAGTGGTTCAATTTTATCCCTAAGCAGATTGCTGTTCGGAGCGGGCAGACTTCAATGTTGAGCCATTATCAATAAGTGTAATAGGGACCCACTTCTCCGAACATTTAACCGCAATGTGCAGCGATTTATTGTGGTTGTTCCCTTCCAACAGTAAGTCCTTATCCGAAAAGGCAATTACCTTAGGCTCATTAACGAGCATGATCAGCCCTACCAACTACTCTAGGTCGCGTCTATCGAAGCGCTTGCTTTATTCAAAACCTTTAGTATAACCTGTCGATGCTTGTGCGAAGCTATAAGCAGACCCTATATAAGCAAACTCTTCCTCTTGTCCCTGTTCTTCTCCCTTCCCACTTATCTATCTCTTTTCTAACTGGGCCAGCTTGAAATGCCTTCTGCTCCTAGTTAGGTGTTCCACTCCTTCCTCGGGATTCCATAGTCCTGTCATTGCATTATTGATCCCTCTTATCTCGGTGACATATGGAGAACTCTCTTTGAATTCCCATAATTCATCTAGATTGCTGCTCTTCGGCCTTTTCTTCCTTTCTTCCTCATCGTCGATGGCCCATGTGTTGTCGATGTCATTTAATCCCCAAATATCCTCTTCGATGTATGATATCTCCTATTCACGAGCAGCCTAAAATTCAATCCACTGTTTCCCATCAGATTTCAGTACTATTCAAACTTGCCAATAGGATTCCATTTCATCAACTGTATCTCTTCTTTAAAGAGCTAAGGGAGAGCAATGCCGTCTAGAACATTCTCGAATCCATACGGTCATACTGGGTAGTCGAGCGGCCAATCGTCATCACCGTTGTGCTCTTCCTTAACCTGATTGCCTATCTGAACTACTACTTCCAGTCCATCTCAAGCTCCTTCCTCCCATTCTTCCACTCCTTACTGCCCATTTCCTATTATAATTAGAGAGCATGACAACTGATCTTCTGTGGCTAGAATAAATGGACGCAGATGGTGTGCTGGACAAATGTAGCGGCTAGGGTCTTATGGCTACCCTACTTGGATGTAGTTAAGATTGGCTTATTTAGCATGGTTTGGCAGCGAGTTGGTCATGACATTCGATTTTGTGACGGTAGATGGGGGCAAGATGACCTTATTGTCAATGAGATCCTGAATTTCATATAGACACAAACAATTGTCAGTTGGGTGTCCATGGCTTTGATGGTATGAGTAGTATTAGGAGGGATTGTAGCGTGGTAGCAAAGGGTTAAGAGATGACATTGAGTTAAGAAGTTTTATCAACCCTTTCTCAACAAGTCGATTCAAGGCTGTAGTCAAAGGGACGTTGAGGGGTGTGAAGACCCTCCTTGGCATTTTTGGTTATGGTGGCTAGTTATTTTGGGAGGCACTGCAGATGAAGGGTTTGTTCGGTTTGACTGGGGGTTCAGCAGATTCACCTCGTTGGAGTGAGGTGCAAGGTTAGTGGAGGAGGTAGGCAGATTTTGGTTGTTGAATGAGTAAGGTCTTCTCAGCTTTTGACTCAGCTCAACCTTCTCTATATCACCAGAGTGAATCGCATCTTCTATCTAGACCCTAGCATCAAAAAATTGGTCGAATATGGAGAGCGATTGTGCTATTAAATATCGCTTTAGTGGGGACTGGAGGTTCTTGACTACAATTCTCAGATGTTCCTTCTCGGTTGGCCAATTTTTCATCTTGGCTGCCTTTCACCTCTACTTGGTCAAAAAGTCCACAAAGGACTCCCTATTTTCCTGAGGAGTGGTTTCTAGCTCTCGGGTAGTCACATCTGGCTGGACATTGTAACTGTACTAGATGATGAAGGCAATGACACTATCTTCCCATGTCTTGGTCTTTGCAACATCTAAAGAAAGAAACCATTTCTGCGCAGCCCTAGAGAGTGATTGGTGTAACAACTGAGCTTTGAACTGGTCATTGATACCCATGGGAGCAAGGGTACCAACATACATTCTCAAATGTATTTTGGGGTCTATGGCCTCGTTAAATTTCTCCATGTTTGCATTTGAATTTCTTAAGGAGCTTGGTGTCTGGGAACAAACACAGTCCTCTCACATCTAACAAGTATTTCTCGACCCCTTTCCCCTTTCTCAAAACCTTCTCCATCTTCTCAATTTTATCTGCCAGTGCAAATTCTCTGGAGTAAGTAATGTTTTCCTCCTTCACCATAACCTGACGAGGGACTCAAGGTTGTGCAGCAACTGATGGTCCGTCATGAACCTGATTCATCTCAAAAGTCGTTCCCTTCTCTATTGTTGTTTAGATCATCTTGTTGTTTGTTTATGCCTGGCAATTGAGCCTAAATTGCCTAAATTTGGGCTTAACACTAATTCTGAACCTGTGTTTGTTGCTCCACTGGTCTCTGTATTTTGGTGATGGCCCTCATCAGGGCTGTCAGATTCACCTTGTTTTCAGCCATCTCTGACGGTTCTGCAACTTGCTCAGAAATTTTATATAGTCTTCCAATAGCTGACCTGGCCTAAATAAGTATAAGATGCAGTTCTTTCGACCCATTGATCTAAAGCAAGAATAAACCTGTAATCCAAAAAATTGGGGAAGCAAACATCAAAAGCTTCATGCACAGATACAAATAAAACATTCGATTAAATTAAAAACACATAATCCTACATTCTTTGTTCTTAACAGGATGTTCTAAGCAATTATATGCAAGAAAATGCCAATTTGGTCAACACTTAAGGTACATTCTGAATAAAGTCAAGAATATACCTCCCATGCTAGGTGTAGTTCAATGCATGGTCAAACGGTACGCAATAACTCTTTTTACCGCACCTATTGGAGCGTGCAGCTAGAAAGCTTACTCGCTTCCCTGACATAACCCTGAAATAGTAAACTAACTGGGGTATCCGGTAGGCTAAGCAGTGGTTGAGAACAATGCAAGATTTATGTAAAAATGAAAGTGAGAAAATAAAACTAAGAACCAATGATGCTTTCCAGTCTATCCCTCTTATGAGGTTTATAAACCAGTCCACAGCAGAGTCTTCAAAAAATACTATGGCGCCGGGATTTGGGATTTTGCAAAAATGTGAATTCAAGAGTTTACAGAAAAACTTTTAACACCGTGCAAAACCAAAATATTTGAAAACCCTTTAATTTAAAAATGGAGTCGTCACTTGATTTTTGAGAAAAACAAAATAATCCACTAATCTTTTAAAACTTTAACTAGAAAAAACATGAGTCTGGAGGTTAAGGTACGAATCGGGAAAGGTGTTAGGCACTATTGAAGGCAAACTGCCAAGATCATTGATATGTAAACGATTTTTGAAAAAATAAAAAATGAATGGGCAATCGCTGAAACAGGCTCCAGATAAAAACTTTTTGATGTCAAATGATCAAAAATAAAACTCATGCCACCATAGTTAATTCAAATGAATACCTTTTGGTCAATTGTCCAACTACAAACTTTGATTTTTCGAGTTGAAACTCTGGTCAGACCTTCTACTGTAATCTCGATATGATTCCTGAACGTAATGTGGGCTACAATCCTCTGAGAATTGAAACCGGCAGAACCTAGACGACCTTAGTCTTGAAAGACAACTTATGATTTTGGTTTAGCTTACCCGCATATTTATAGGACTACAGCAGGGACCTGTGGAGTAATTATGACATAGATTTCTAGTGTAACCCAGATACCGATCCAACAGTTTTCACAAATATGCAAACTTCTCAGCGGTTTCTGTAATTATGAAAACCTTGCAGCAGTTTTTACGATTTTCATAAAATACTAAAATTACAGTTCACACCACTAAATAACTGTAACTGCACTCTTAGTCATAATCTCAAGATCAATTTGCATTGAGCTCTTGTTATTAAATACTTAACTCATATCTCCACGTTATGATTCTCGATACCCGACAATTAAATTTAATTATTGACAATTTAATTTAATCAGCATCATTAAAAATTTTTAAGCTCTTCCGCTTAATTTATTTGACTGCCAGATAATCAAATTCACTTGTAGGGTTTGACCTAGTCAAAACTTATAAGCTTCCTTAAGGGGGTATCGTCAATCTCGAACAATCGGGACGTGGATTCTGTCAATAATTAATATTCATCATATAATTAATACCGTTATCCAACTCACCGGGACTATAGACCCATAAAAGATCGCACCCTCTAATGAATCAAAACAATGAATATTAAATATACACAAATAATAATTATTTTGGAAATAAGAGTATAAATACTCATAATAACCATGGGGTATAAATTAATTTATATAGTCAGTATAAAATTAATTACCCTAATGTGGTCCTGTTCAATACACAAAGTGTACTAGCATAGCGAGTCGGAACAACAGACGACGCTATTATCTGTTCTCCGTAACCAAGATAGGCCTACTAAAACTCTGTGTTACAATCGTACCGATGGTTTGTCCAATTCCATCTAAACTGTGAACAACAAACTTATATTTTGCAAGAAACTATAATCTGATCTTCTGTGTGCAAGCCGTATTCTACACACCAGATTAAATACTGCACAAAATAAAGGACATCCATGCATAACATTTAAAGAAATGATATTGCATATATTGCTCATTAAGATTCTCATAAAATAGAAAAATAATTTTATTAAAATAAAATTAAATACTAAAACTTAAAAATATGATTTTTAGTATATAACCCTAACAATCTCCCACTTATACTCAAAATCATACTGCCATACATCTGACTCCCATGCTCTCTACATGACTATTAAAAGTCTTAGTCGGTAGGCTCTTTGTAAAAGGATCTACAAGGTTATCTCCTGATACAATCTTGGTCATAGCAAAATCACCTCTCTGTATAATTTCTCGTATCAGGTAATACTTACGCTCAATGTGCTTTCCATTGTTGTGGACTCATGGCTCCTTCGAGTTTGCAACTACTCCGCTATTATCAAAATAAAATGTAATAGCCGATTAAACTAAAGGCACCATATCTAGATCCAACAGGAAGTTACTGAATCAAACGGCCTCTTTGGCTGCTTCAGAAGCTACCAAGTACTCGGCTTCTATAGTAGAATCAGTAATGCAGGACTGCTTGATACTCCTTCAACTTATAGCTCCACTTCCCAAGGTAAATACATCCTGAAGTAGACTTACATGAATCTTTGTCTGATTGGAAGTCCTTGTCTGTATACCCCAAAAGTAATAGACTATCTGCCTGGTAAACTAACATATAATCCTTAGTTATTTTCAGATACTTGATTATATTTTTTACTGTAGTCCAATGCTTTTGCCCTAGATTAGACTAATATCTACTAGCCATGCTAATAGTAAAGTAGATGTCAGGTCTGGTACAAAGTATAGCATACATTAGGCTTCCTAATGCCAAAACATAAGGAACCGCCTTCATCTTCTCTATCCATCAAGTGTCTTAGGACACTGATCCTTTAGATAGAGTGATTCCATGAATGAAAGGGAGAAACCCTTTCTTGGAATCCTGCATACTAAAACAAGCAAGGATATCATTGATATACTTTACTTGTGATAAGCCCAACATCCTTTGTTTTCGATCTCACAAAAGCTTAATCCCAAAGATGTAACTGGCTTTTTTCAAGTTCTTCATATCGAACTGCTCAGATAACCATACTTTTACCGAAGATAACACCCCCACATCATTTTTGATGTGTAAGATATCATCTACATCAAGTACTAGAAAGACCACCACACTTTCATCACGCTTCTTGTACACACAAGACTCATCTGAACTCTGATCAAAATCATAAGACTTAACGGCTTGATTAAACTGAGTATTCCAAGAACTCGATGCCTTCTTAAGTCTATAAATAGATCTCTTAAGCTTGCACAACATGTGCTCCTGGCCCTTTACTATGAAATCGTCTGGTTGTACCATATAGATACACTCGTCAAGACTTTCATTAAGGAAAGTTGTCTTGACATCCATTTGCCAAATTTTGTAATTGAAATGAGTCGTAATAGATAAGAGAATCCGGATAGACTCAAGCATGGATACTAGCAAAAAGGTCTCCTCATAATCGATCAATTCTTTCTGAGTGAACCCTTTTACAATAAGTCTAGCTTTAAAGGTTTCAACCTTCCTGTCTACTCTTCTCTTCCTCTTATAAATCCACTTACATCCGATGAGTTTTATCCCTTCAGATGGTTCTATAAGTTCCTAAACTTGATTAGAATACATAGATTTCATCTCTGAATTCATAGTCTTTTGCCAAAGATTTGCATCTTTGTCCTGGAGTTCGATATCTAGTTTGGTTGGGATCCTGTCAAAAGACTCCCAAAAACATATACCGATCGGGTTGATGAGTAACGTTCCCACTATGACAAGATACTACCTGCGTTTGTGTACTAGTAGTAATGCGCTGTGCAGAATCTGAATCCTGTGCACCATTACCCACATGCTCTTCTGGCATGTTAAAGGTAGCACCCTATTCAAGATCTGCACCTGTCCCAATAATCCTACTACTACAACGAGGCAATGAGATATTAGTAACTTGTGGTTCCTCTTTCGTTCTACTAGTATTTTTTCTTAATTCTTCCAGAACAATTTTACTTTTGGGCATGTGGTCTATAATATAATCCTTTTTTAAGAATCGGGCATTGGTGCTAACAATGACCTTCTGATCCTTAGGATCATAAAATAGACCACCATTTGTTCTCTTGGGATACTCCACAAAGAAACAGACATCTGTCCTTAGTTCCAACTTACCTGCGTTCCCTTTCAGCACATGTGTTTGACACCCCCAAATTCAATAATGTCTCAGACTAGGCTTACGTCCAGTCCACAATTCTGTGGGAGTAGAAGGTACAGATTTAGAAGGTACCAAGTTTATAATATATGCCACTATCTCTAATGCAGGTCCCCAAAATGAATCAGGTAATCCTGAATAACTCGTCATTAACCTTACCATCTCCATAAGAGTCATATTCCTTCTTTCTACTATATCATTTTGCTACGGAGTGCCCGGTGCAGTCAACTAAGATATAATCCCTTCTGATGATAGGTAATCCCTAACTCTTTAAAGAGGTACTCCCTACCACGGTCGAATTGTAGTGATTTAATACTTTTACCATGATACTTCTCCGCTTTGAATTCTTTGAATTTTTCAAAGTATTCAGACTTATGCTACATCAGGTAAGTCATAGGACAGCACAAAGTACTCAATGAAACTGATAAAGTACTCAAAGCTACCTCTAGCCTAGATAGTCATATGACAACACACATTAGAATGAACTAGTTCCAACAATTCTTTAACTTTATAGCCTTTGGCCAAGAAGGGCCTCTTGATCATCTTACCCTCTAAATAGGATTCACAGACTGAAAGTACCTCTATTTTCAATGAACCCAAAGGTCCATCTTCTACTAATCTATTTATTCTTCAATTCAGTTAGTTGCAGTATATGAGAGATTGGAGTAATAATATAAAGATCATCCACCAATGTACCAAAACAGATAAGCCGTTTACTATCCTTAATAACCACAGAGTTATTAAAATAAATCAAATAGGCGTCTTTAACCAATTTAGAAATGGAAACTAAGTTACTTCAAAAGGAAGGTACATAAAGACAATCTCTCAATACTAAAATCCGATCTCTACTAAAACTGAGAGTGACATCTTCCACTACAACTACTGTCACATTTGTATTATTACCCATAAGCAAGTAAATCTTCCCATCACTAAGTCTAGTGCTCCTGCCCTGTGTTAGATTAATATTTGTTAGCCATGCCAACGGCAAAGCAGATGTCAAGTCTAGTACAAAGTATAGCATACATGAGGCTTCCTACTACTGAAGCATAAGGAACTGCCTTCATCTTCTCTATCTCATCAGGTGTCTTAGGACACTGATCCTTGGATAAAGTGATTCCATGCCTGAAATGGAGAAATCCTTTCTTGAAATCTTGCATGCTAAAACGAGTAAAGATATCATCGATATACTTTGCTTGTAATAAGTCCAACATCTTTTGTTTCCAATCTCGCACAAGTTTAATCCCAAGGATGTGACTGGCTTCTCCCAAGTCCTTCATATCGAACTGCCTAGATAACTATACTTTAACAGTAGATAATGCCCCAACATCATTTTCGATGAGAAAGATATCGACTACATAAAGTACTAGGAAGATTATCACGCTTTCATCACGCTTCTTGTACACACAGGACTCATTTGGACTCTGATAAAAGTCATAAGACTTTATAGCTTGATCAACTCGAGTATTCTAAGACCTCGATGCCTGCTTAAGTCCATAAATAGATCTCTTAAGCTCGCACAACATGTGCTCCTGGCCCTTCGCAATGAATCCATCTAGTTATACCATATAGATACACTCGTCAAGACTTCTATTAAGGAAAGCTATCTTGACATCCATTTGCTAAATTTCGTAATCGAAATGAGCAGCAATGGATAAGAGAATTCGGATAGACTTAAGGATGGCTACCGGTGAAAAGGTTTTTTCATAATCGATCCTTTCTTTTTTAGTGAACCCTTTTGCAACAAGCATAGTTTTGAAGGTTTCAACCTTCCTGTCTACTCCTCTCTTCCTCTTGTAGATCCATTTGCATCTAATGGATTTTATCTCTTCGGGAGGTTCTTCTACAAGTTCTTAGACCTGATTGAAATATATAGATTCCACCTCAAAATTCATAGTCTTTTGGCAAAGATCTCCATCTTTGTCCTCAAGTGCTTCACTGTAGTTATATAATTCGATATCAAATTCTGCTGGGATCTTATCAAAAGACTCTCCTAAGAACATATACTGATTAGGTTAATGAACAACCCTCCCACTATGACAAGGCATTACTTGTGTTTGTGTACTAGCAGTAACACCTTGTGCAGAATCTGAACCCTGTGCATCAGCACGCTGTTTATAATTTGCACCTGTCTCGATAATCCTCCCACTATGATGAGGCAATAGAATATCAGTGACTTGTGATTTCTCTTCTCTTCTATTGGTATTTTCTTTTAGTTCTTTCAGAATAATATTGCTTTTAGGCTTATGGTCTATAACATAATCCTCTTTCAAGAATCGGGCATTGGTGCTAACAATGATCTTCTAATCCTTAGATTTATAAAACAGACCACCCTTCAATCCCTTGGGATACCCCACAAAGAAACAGACTTTCGTCCTCAGTTGCAACTTACCTGCGTTTGCTTTTAGCACATGTGCTGGATACCCTTAAATTCGAATGTGTTTCATACTAGACTTACGCCCGGTTTACAATTCTGTGGGAGCAAAATGTACTAACTTAGAAGTTACTAAGTTTATAATGTAAGCCGTTATCTCTGATGTGAGTTCCCAAAACGAATCGGATAATTCAAAATAACTCATCATGAACCTTACCATTTTCATAAGAGTCCTATTGTTTTTCTTTCTGTTACACCATTCTACTGCGGAGTGCTAGGTGCAGTGAACTGGGATATAATCTCTTCTAATGACAAGTAATCCCTAAACTCTCTACAGAGGTATTGTTCACAACAGTCGGATCGTAGTGATTTGATACTTTTACCCAGACGCTTTTCTGCCTCTGCCTTGAATTTTTTGAATTTCTAAAAACATTCAGACTTACGTTGTATCAGGTAAACATATCCATACCTTGAGTAGTTATCAATAAAACTGATGAAGTACTCAAAGCCACCTCTTGCCTAGATTGTCATAGGACCACACACATCAGAGTGAACTAGTTCCAACGGTGCTTTAGCTCTATTGCCTTTAGCCGAAAAAGACCTCTTGGTCATCTTACCCTCTAAGAAGGATTCACAGACTGAAAGTGCCTCCACTTCCAATGAACTCAAAGGTCCATCCGCTACCAGTCTGTTTATCCTTTTTAGATTGATATGCCCTAAACGTAAGTGCCAAAGAAACATTTGGCTCATTAAAGAATGAAACTTTCTCTTATATGGTAAATTAAATATGTTATTCAATTCAGTTAGCTACAGTGTAGAAGAGATAAGAGTAATAATATAAAGATCATCTACCAATATACTAGAGTAAATAACCTGTTTATTATTCTTAATAACCACAAAGTAATTAAAATAAACCACATATCTATCTTTAACCAATCTAGAAACGAAAACTAAGTTCCTTCTAATGGAAGGTACATAAAGACAATCTTTCAATATTAAAACTCGATCTCTACTAATATTGAGAGTGACATCTCCCACTGCAACTGCTATTACCTTTGTATTATTACCCATATGCATGTAAATTTTTTCATTACTAAGTTATCGAGTTTCTTGGGACTCTTGCAATGAATTGTAGACATGATTAGTGGCTCTCTTATCTACACACTTGGTACTAGTAGATAACACCGTTAAACATGTTTCAACCACCAGTAAACAGAAATTACCTAGTTTGTTCTGCCTTCTGAGAAATACTAAACATAATTTTTTTCAATGTCGTGTCTAGTTATAATGAAAACATCTGCATTTCGACTTTTTCATATTAGTTTGTGGCCCATTAACTACCCTAGAAACCGTGTCACCTTATTTCTGAACTTTTTTCTTTTTATGCCTTTCGACCCAGAGGAAGAACCTTTTTCAGAAAAAAATACATTTCTTGGCATTGAAGGAATACCCTTGGTAGTTAAAACAATATTCAAGTTATTTTTTCAGTTTACAAAATTTGGTCCTGTTAGTTTGTTTTCTTTGAGTATAATCGTGAGTGGATTGAAAGCCATTTTAATTCTAAGAATCATATAATTAAAAAACCGTTAATTTTGACGAGCAAAATTTTGAATTTATTTTAATTTGGTTCCCTCTACCATTTTAAAAAAAAATCGCTAGCAGTCTGGTACCTTATGAATAGCATGCCTCGATGAGAGAACGCCTACTATGAGACCCTGACCCGTTCTCTTTTTCGGCGTTTTCGAACACGCGTTATGTGTTTTCGTTGCAGCATGTTTTTACTGCTTTTGATGCATGATCGGGTTTAGATATGCATGCGGGGTAGGTTCCCGGGGCTATGGGCCGTTGTGGCGCGAATCTCGAAAATTTTAAAAAAAAAAGATATTTTGAATGCCTATAAATATTTGGAGTTAGATATTTTTATAAAGATATTTTTCAAAATTTTTCCAGTTAGTTTTCTGTGTTCTCTCTGCCTTCTCACTAAGTTCTCAGGGGCCCGGGGCTCGGTTTCCAGCGATCCAACAGCGGATTCGTGATTTTGACGTCGAGGGCTACGTAACCATCCGGTCAGATTTTAATTTCGGCGAAGCTTGATTTTGCACGTGGTTCGAGGCTCGAGTTTTAAACTCTTCGAGGTAAGATTCTAGACCCTACTGTTGTATAAAGGTGCTATGGGTAAACGTGGGTGTTTTTACCAGTTAAATCTCAGTAGATCTGATTTTATATCAAAGTTGGTTTTTCAGTTAAAAATGGGTTTTGTTGGTTCTAGTGGATAGAATCGGGTATCAGGTGTTTTTGTAGTAGCCTTGGTGTTAGGCGTAGGTGTGTGTATGTTTGAGGATGTTAAAAGGGAGTTTCGAGGCTTCGATTGGAGGTTTGGAGGTTGAAACCGTAGCTCAGAATCAGTTTCTGGGTAGGTTCAGTCGATTGGACTCATAGGTTCAGTCGACTGGAATGGTGTTCTTGAGGGTCAGTCGACTGGACCTCGAGGGTCAGTCGACTGGATAGTGCTTCTGGGCGTTTTGGCCATTTCTAGTGGATTTTTTAGTCGACTGGGGGTTGGGTCCAGTCGACTGAATTCTAGGGTGTTTTGTTGGTGGTTTTGGGTTGGTTCCTTGGTTTCTGATTGGTGTCCTAAGGTATTCGATTGATTAATTTATGGGAATTACTTGATTTAAATACCTATGGATTCCTTTTGGGGTTTGGTTGGTTGTGTGGTGGTTTGGTGCTTGGGTTTTAGTTTCCAATTGGTGTTCTTTGGTATTCATTGGATTGATTTATGGTAATTAGTTAATTCAAATACCTTTGGGTCCCTTTGGGGGTTCGGTTGGTGGTGTTATGGCTTCGGGGGTCGTGTCGTGGCCTCAGGTGTGCGTTTGAATGTTGCCCTCGTGGGTGATGTGCATGGTAGATGCGATTTGTTGGTGCACGGTTAGGTGCGTGGGTTGATGTTGGGTTATGTTGGCACGGGTGAGCGTCGTGGGTCTGTGATAGCCGTGTTGGTAGTGTTTAGGTCAATGGTGGTCGTATGGGTTGTCCCCATGTGTGGATGTCGGGTTACATGGCAGGTGGTGTCGTGACGTGGTTTTATATGGTTATGCGCATATTTATAACTGTTTATTTATGTACGAAACATGTAAGTAAATTACATAGATGATATCGTTTTGTGAAATGTGATTTATGCTTTAAAACCTAGAGTTTTATAGGCATGTGACGTGGTTTGTGGAACGTCGGGTTGATACATGGTTATCTGCTTTAAATCCTGGTTTAGGTTGCATATGTGTATGAAATGGATTAGTTGAATATGTGATCCGGTAGATGTAAATCCTGGTTGATGTTGCACGTGTGCGTGTGTGGGTGAACGAGACAGGCTGCGAAAGTCGATGTCTGAGATAGGCTATGAAAGTCGATGTCTGAGGTAGGCTGCGAAAGCTGGTGTGTACGATATCTGATGGATTGAAATGAGATCCTGATGAGGCACGGGGTGTGGGTGTGTGTGCGATATCTGAAGGTTGAAATGAAATCCTGAAGAGGCACGTGTTCATGGATTGCATGTATTGCATTTTGGGACGGATAGACCAATTTTCTTTAAAACCGTATTATCGGCCTACAGGAGTCGAAATACTGTATTATTGGCCTATGGGAGTCGTAATACACGAATCATTTTTAGGGCTCTAATGAGTCGACAAATGGTTTTTATCCTCGCTTTCCCTCGTATGTGAAAATGGTTTTCTGGCTCTGGTGAGTCGTGATCTAAAATTATTTTCAAACTATTTTAGTAGCTTGAAAGAAAGTCAAAAACTGCACTTTGTTTATCGAGCATGTTTAGCTTATACTGCATGTGTCGTTTTGAATCTGCTGAGCTTTGGCTCACGGTGTGGGATTTGCTTTTCTTCAGGTACCGGTTACGGAGGTTGATCTAGAGGTGCAGGAGGGTAGAAGATGTAGTCTTTCTTTTTGTTAGCATTTTACATGTATGCTTATAACATGTTTTCTGGCATTGGTGCTGTGTACTGTTGCCGTTTGGCGTTTATATATAATGCATGTATGGCTTAAATTGAGAGTATATTCTCGGGTTGGGTATCTTGTATGGTTGTTTATGGGTGTTTCATGTGACCCAGAGTTTGGGGCGTGACAACTTGGTATCAGAGCACTGGGTTCGAATACCTATGAGCCGTGGGAAGAGGTTGCATCACCGTGTGAGGTTGATTGCGTGTGCTTGACTGTATGTGTTTAGATGTTTTGATAACATGAACGTGATAGCATGCGAGTCATACGTGAACAATGTGTATATGTGAGCATGGGGGTTGAATCTTAGGAGTGATAGTTTTGCCTTTGGGCGTTTGGGTTAACAAACTTGGGAGCCAAGTTAGAAACCTGTTTAGTTGACGTGATTTCGAGCAGGGAATCTGAGTAGGTTATCCAAATTGACATGTCATTCTTATTGGTTCTCCTCGGTATATGTGGAATTATTTAGCAGGAACCTATGTGGCTACGTGATAGCATGTTAAGTGTTTAGCATTTATGTTCATGCGATGTCTTATGTCTTATTTATTGTTTTGTTTTCAGGTAGACATGATGTCGGCGAGGAGAGGGCGACGCCTTGGTCGTGGTCGTGGTCGTGGTCGTGGCCGTGTTGGCCAAGGGGATGTTTCTATCCCTAATGCTGGGGATACTAATGCTCCCCAGGGACCGATGGACGCGACGAAGCTATTGCGTGTGCTGGTTGGTTCCATCCAGCAGCTGGTTGCTAGGGGTGAGCCTGTTAGGGAGAGGGTGCCTAAGGCCAAGGTTACAGTTGCGATGCGAGAGTTCTGACGCATGGATCCGCCTACCTTTGTAGGAGATCCTGATCCTCTTCTGGTGACAGAGTGGTTGGAGTTGATGACTCGGATCCTAGACACATTGCAGATTGTGGAGGATGGGTTGTGAGTTTCATTTGCTACCTTTCAGCTGAGATGCGATGCTCATCAGTGGTGGAGATATTCCAGGACTACAGTAGGGGCCACATGGGTAGCTTTTACACGAGTCTTCCTAGAGAGATATTTCCCAGCTTCGAGGAGGGACTTATGTAGGGTGGAGTTCTATTATCTTACCTAGGGGATCGTGGACATCATGTAGTACGAGGCCAGGTTTACGAGCTTGTCTCGGTTCACACCAGAGGTGGAGTACACAGATGACTTGCTTTCGATGAGGTTTGAGCGGGGCTTGAGGTCGGCGATCAAGGAACGAGTGGCAGTGATGGGATATCGTGTGTTCAGACAGTTGGTGGAGGTTGCAGCGAGGGTTGAGAATGCTTTAGCTGAGACTCGAGCTTCGAGGGAGGCCAAGACATCACAGGGTGGGACGGAGGCATAGACAGCTGGGCGTGCTAGCAAGAGGCAGAGGTCCTCTGGTACTAGCTTCTATCCATCTGGATCACAGTAGTTTTCATCACCATCACCATCTGTGGCTTCGTCTGGGAGGCCAGAACAGCGGGAGTTGACCTGTTATCGATGCAGACAGCCGGGGCATTGTGCGGTGGATTGTTTACAGCCGAGACCATCCCAAAGTTTGGCTCTAGTGCAGCCGCAGTGGAGGGACCCATCAGTTTGCTATGAGTGTGGACAGTCTGGACATATTCGTAGGAATTATCCCCAGAGAGGCAGTGCACCGAGCAGGGAGGACACACTAGTGGGTTCGTATGCGTATGGTCGACAGCAGCCTTCCGCAGTACAGACTTCTCGGGTGGTAGGCGGGAGCACATTGGTTCAGTCGGTGCGGCAACTGACAGGGCCGAGTTATGGTGGAAAGGACAGAGTGGGGTTGCCCATAGTGTATTCTCGTGCAGCTCGCTATTTATCTAGGGGACCGGTCGTGCCGGAGGATGCTGATATACCTTCAGCGAGCAGAGGTACTTTCTGAGTCTACAGGTTATGGGTCAGATTCTGCATTGCATCTGTTTGGGGTTGGTTATGGATCCCGTGGATGGTGTGCTGTGTTGAGGCAGTGGTTAGTGAGGATGCGAGGTTTGGATGGGTTGTAGATCCCGAGTCTTTGAGATAGTTGGCCATTGTCTAGGATGCCTGACCTTGTTTGACTATATCCTAGAAATGGTTTAGCTAACCATCTCGTGTGCCTGTGTCGATTTCGATCGACGGTTGTTGTTTTGGCCTTGTGTTGAATTTCGGGGGTAAAATTCCTTTAAGGGCGGTAGAGTTGTAAAACCCTGATCCGTTCTCTTTTTCGGCGTTTTCGGACGCGCATTATGTGTTTTTGTTGCAGCATGTTTTTACTGCTTTTGATGCATGATCGGGCTTAGATATGCATGCGGGGTAGGTTCCCGGGGCTGTGGGCCGTTGTGGCGGGAATCTCAAAAATTTTCAAAAAAAAGATATTTTGGAGGCTTATAAATATCCGGAGTTAGATATTTTTATAAAGATATTTTTCAAAACTTTTTTAGTTAGTTTTCTATTTTTTCTCTGTCTTCTCTCTAAGGTCTCGGGGGCCCGGGGATCGGTTTCCAGTGATCTAACAGCGGATCCGTGATTTTGATGTCGAGGGCTACGCAACCATCCGGTCAGATTTTAATTCTGGTGAAGCTCAATTTTGCATGTGGTTCGAGACATCGAGTTTTAAACTCTTCGAGATAGAATTCTAGACCCTACTGTTGTATAAGGCTGCTATGGGTAAACGTGGGTGTCTTTACCGGTTAAATCTCAGTAGATTTGATTTTATATCAAAGTTGATTTTTGGGTTAAAATGCATTTTTGTTGGTTTTGGTGGATAGAATCCGGTATCGGGTGTTTCTGTAGTAGCATTGGTGTTAGGTGTAGGTGTGTGCATGTTTAAGGATGTTAAAAAGGAGTTTCGAGGCTTCGATTGGAGGTTTGGAGGTTGAAGTCGTAGCTCGGAATCAGTTTCTGGGTAGGTTCAGTCGACTGGATTCATAGGTTCAGTCGACTGGACTCATAGGTTCAGTCGACTGGATTTGTGTTCTTGAGGTTCAATCGACTGGACCTCGAGGGTCAGTCGACTGGATAGTGCTTCTGGGCATTTTGGCCGTTTCCAATGGGTTTTTCAGTCGACTGGGGGTTGGGTCCAATCGACTGAATTCTGGGCTATTTTGTTGGTGGTTTTGGGTTGGTTCCTCGGTTTTCGATTAGTGTCCTAAGGTATTCGATTGATTAATTTATGGGAATTACTTGATTTAAATACCTGTGGATTCCTTTTGGGGTTTGGTTGGTTGTGTGGTGGCTCGGTGCTTGGGTTTTAGATTCCAATTGGTGTTCTTTGGTATTTAATTGATTGATTTATGGTAATTAGTCAATTCAAATACCTTTGGGTCCCTTTGGGGGTTCGCTTGGTGGTGTTATGGCTTCGGGGGTCGTGTCGTGGCCTCGGGTGTGCATTTGAGTGTTGCCCTCGTGGGTGATGTGCATGGTAGATGCGATTTGTTGGTGCACGGTTAGGTGCGCGGGTTGATGTTGGGTTATGTTGGCGCGGGTGAGTGTCGTGGGTCTGTGATGGCCGTGTTGGTAGTGTTTAGGCTAGTGGTGGTCGTGTGGGTTGTCCTCATGTGTGGATGTCGGATTACATGGCAGGTGGTGTCGTGACGTGATTTTATATGGTTATGCGCATATTTATAACTGTTTACTTATGTATGAATATGTAAGTAAATTACATAGATGATATCGTTATGTGAAACATGGTTTATGCTTTAAAACCTAGAGTTTTATAGGCAAGTAACGTGGTTTGTGGAACATCGTGTTGATACATGGTTATATGCTTTAAATCCTGGTTTAGGTTGCATATGTGTATGAAATGGATTAGTTGAATCTGTGATCCGGTAGGTGTAAATCTTGGTCGATGTTGCACGTGTGCGTGTGTGGGTGAACTAGACAGGCTGCGAAAGTCAATGTCTGAGACTGGCTGCGAAAGCCGATGTCTGAGGTAGGCGGCTAAAGTCGGTCTGTGCGATATCTGACGAATTGAAACGAGATTCTGATGAGGCACGGGTGTGGGTGTGGGTGTGTGTCCGAAATCTGAAGGCTGAATTGAGGTCCTGAAGATGCACGTGTTCATGGATTGCCTGTATTGCATTTTGGGACGGATAGACCAATTTTTTTAAAAATCTTATTATCGGCCTTTGGGAGTCGAAATACTGTATTATCGGCCTACGGGAGTCGTAATACAAGAATCGTTTTCAGGGCTCTAGTGAATCGACAAATGGTTTTTATCCTCGCTTTCCCTTGCATGTGAAAATGGTTTTCTGGCTCTGGTGAGTCGTGATCTAAAATTGTTTTCAAACTGTTTTAATGGCTTGAAAAAGAGTAAAAAACTGCACTTTGTTTCTCGAGCATGTTTAGCTTATACTGCATGTGTCGTTTTGATTCTGCTGAGGTTTGGCTCACGGTGTGGGATTTGCTTTTCTTCAGATACCGATTTCGGAGGTTGATCTAGAGGTACAGGAGGGCAGAAGATGTAGTCTTCCTTTTTGTCAGCTTTTTACATGTATGCTTATAACATGTTTTCTGGCGTTGGTGCCGTGTACTGTTGCCGTTTGGCGTTTATATACAATGCATATATGGTTTAAATTGTGAGTATATTCTTAGGTTGGGTATCTTGTATGGTTGTTTATGGGTGTTTCACGTGGCCCGGTGTTTGGGGCGTGACTTCTATATCTATCGTTTGTCCAGACTGGCCAATTTTTATTAAATTTACTATCTAGACAATTGACCCTGCCAAGTAAAATTAAATAGCAGACATAATTTCGGTCTAATATATAATAGCAGTGACTCAGATGAAAATGATACTATTATATACAACTAAATGTTAACTATTAACTAATTCCAAATCAATCATTTCACAATGAACCATTCAGATGGAGAAGTGATCCATACTAACAATTATCCATAATTTTTCCTAAAAGAGGTTTGCACTGGCGACACTGCAATTAATCTGTCCGATAGAGAGGAATGCCTTACTGCCAATACACATGATTTTATTACATTGCCTACAAATTGGTGATTGAGGCTGCAGAATTTATTTATGAATAAATTCTCTCTCCCACTTAAATTTTTAAAATATTTTTGGGATTATAAAATTTTATTCAATTAAAATAAATTTATTAATTTTAAAAATCACACGATATGAAAGAATCAAACATTTTTCCGTATACACGATTTCAAAGATTTCGATTTGCCAAACTATCTTTTCGTGTTTTAATGCGTAACAAATAAAATTCGATAAATGCACAGTTTTTTCTTCAATTTTTTAGCAAATGTAGTGATTAAATGTATTTATTTATTTAATTTTTCGTTCCATATTTTTAAAAAAATAATAATTTATTCAAATTAAATATTTATTTATTTATTTAATTTAAAATCTAAAATTAATTTTTACTTTTTTTTAAGATATCCAATTTTATGAAAAATTATCTTAAACGCGATATTTTGTAAAAAATAAAATATCTAAAGTTTTTCTATTTAATTAAATATTTTAATTAAAAATATTATTTTATTTTTTATTACAAAATATTTTAATTAAAACTAAAATTTTGAATTAATTAAATTAACAGAAAAATATAAAACAGATATACAACATTCACGCAGTTCATAAGAATATAAATGCAAGATATGTATATATCTCGGTTTTATGATCAAAGCAAAACTCTGAAGAGTTTCGATATCCTGTTGAAGATAAGTTATAATAATCCTTATTCTTGTCAGTTTCTTGTCTCCCGATTGTATCAGACTTCTCTGATACACTGTGATATACAAATATATCACTCGAGAATCAAAACATATCAGAACATCGCGATCAAAATAGCCCCGAACCTGCTCTACCACTACCGGCCCTACCCCTAGCCCCCGGATTCAGGCAGCTTTTGCCGCCTTCTCGGCGCTTTGTTTTCGACGCCATTTTTTCCAAAACATAGCTCACGAAAAGTAGTATTTTCTTGTAAAAAAATTAGAACCAAAACAGTCTCGAAAATGACCATCGAAACAGCCCGAAAGTCATCGCCACCACTACATGTGTCGCCGCCCTAGTCAACCCACTGTTTGGACTTTTTTTGTTAAGGTTGGTATACTGAAAACCATATCTTTAGTATTTAATTTTATTTTAATAAAACTAATTTTTAATTTTATGATAATCTTTATGAGTAATGTATGTGTATCATTTCTTTAATGCTATACATGGATGTCCGATATTCTATATAGTATTTAATCTGGTGTGTAGAGTACGGCTTACTTACAGAAGATCATATTTTAGGTTCTTACAGAATATAAGTTTTATGTTCACAGTTTATATGGAAATGGACATACCATCGGTACGACTGTGATGCAGAATTTTAGTAAGCCTATCTTGGCTACGGAAAACTGATAATAGCGTTGTCTATTATTCTGACTCTCTGTGCTAGTACACTTTGTATGTATTGAACGGGATATTTGGGATAATTAATTTTATATTGACTATATAAATTAATTTACAACTCAAGATTATTATGAATAGTGCTTATTCTCTTTATCTTCAAATAATTATTGATTTGTATATATTTAATATTCATTATTTTGATTCATCAGATGGTGTGATCTTATATGGATCTATATTTCCGGTGAGTTGGATAGTAGTATTATTTATATAGCGAATATTAATTATTGATGAAATTTACGTCTCGAAAGATCGGGATTGACGATACCCCTTAAGGAAGCTTATAAGTTTTGACCGGACCAATCCCTGCAGGTGGATTTGATTATTCGGCGGTCAAATAAGTTAAGCAAAAGGGCTTAAGGAATATCAAGATACCGATGAAATTAAATTATCAGTTATTAAATTTAATTAGCGGGTACCAAAAATCTTAACATGGGAAAAAATAGTAAGCATTTAATAATAGGAGCTCAATACAACATGGTCTTGAGATTATGGATCAGAGTGCAATTATAATTCTTTAGTGGTGTGAACTATAATTAAGTGATTTATGAAAATTGTAAAAACTGCTGCTGGTGTAGCACAATTACAGATACCGCTATGAGATTTGCTTAATTGCAAAAGATACTGATACGTGTCTGTGTTCCACTGAAAATCTTACTCATAATTACTACTTAAGTCCCTGCTGTAGCCCTATAAATATGCGGGCAGGCTGAACTAGTTTCATAACTTATCTTCTAAGACTAAAGCAGTAACACCTCGGTCCGGACCCTAGTAGTAACCATCTAAATTATAACAACCCGGTTCAAGTCCCAGTATTAGCAACGTATAGACAATGAGAACCAAAGTTGCTATATGAATAGAAGAAAACCCTAAGTAGCTTGAAACCCTAAATTTGACTCGAAAACTGTAGAAAGACCAAATACATAGAGGCAAAACCATAATACTCAGAAAAGTCCCAAGATAGCTTAAATTAAGTAAATAACATAAAATATAAAAAAAATCTCATTATTAGTGTAAAATGACTATTTTGCCCCTAGTATAGCAAAAAATTCTAAAAATTCAAAATTTGACACATAAACATCCAAAATCAGATATTTTTATATAATAAATTAATAAAATACAAAATAACAACAAAAATGACCAAATTGCTCTAGCATGGCAGGCCACCTAGGAGAATGTGCCCAAAAAGCTATTTTTTACCTTTTTAATCTTAAAAATGAGAAAAAGATGTATAAATTAAGCATTATTTTGACCCAATACATTTTATACAAGTAATATACATAATAATATAATAATATAGGTCAACAAAAGCAAACAAATAATTATTTAAAATCTCTACATAATAAATAAGTCAAAAAGTCAATTATAATCAAACTAATTTAGCTTAGCTGAAAAGCCTACACTTATTTAATTAATTACTATCAAAATTATGATAAATTATGGAAATACTAAATTAATTATAAATACACTAATATAATGGGTTTTAATGGATTTAGACACAAAAAAGATACATAAAATTAATATTTTATGCATATTCTTTCACAAAATTGTACAAAAACTTAATTTTAAACCCAAATTAAACGTAAAAATCAGCTTTTTAGTCTCCCAAATAGGCCTAGCCAAAATTTACCTGCCCCAAGTCTGAAAATATATCTCTCAAGCCACTCCCTCCTCCCATGCTACAAATAAAATTGAAGAATATTCAATTTAAAGCTTCATTGCAATTATTATCTTCCATTATGAAATTTTTTCTTTAAAAACCAAGCATAACCCCCCATTCTCTTCATATGGTTCGGCTGAGAGGGTGAGAGAGTGAGAAACTAAAAAAAAATTCTCTAAGTGTTTTCAAAGAAAAAGAAGATAAGAAGAGAGAAGGAAGAAAAAATAAGGAAGAGAGGATTAAGGAGCAAGCTACAAAGCTAAGTCTCATTTTTTCTCAACATTCTAAGCATCAAAAGAGGTAAGTAAACTCCCTAAAACCTTCTGATATTCTCCGATAACATATCTCTCAATTCATCTCTATAATCAACCCTAAGAAAATAAAACAAAGAATAACTCGAAAAGGCGTCGTAGCAGTAGTTTATAGGCTGTTTATGTATGAACAAGCTTTGCATGCGTGTATTCTTAAGTTTTATGGATTAAACATGTTCTAAAGTTTTGGTTTATATGATTTTATAACATGCATGCAAAGAAAACACAATAAAAATGGACATCGTATGAGCTAAGTTATTAAAACCCTAAGTTACCTACTTTACTAGACATACCAAGATTTTGCCACCAACTTTAAAACACCATAAATAAATGTAGAAAAATGGTCCTAAAATGATTTTTGTGTCCAGATTTAGAATTTTGAGTTCTCTTTCATAAAAAATTCGTTTGAAGTGATTTTGTTGAGTAGAACTCCAGATGTGTCATTTTTTTCAAAGAGTGTCAGATCTTAACCACTCTAAGTTACAGACCTAAAAACCCTAAGTTAGAGTGAGAACCGAGCTTGGATGAAAACATAAAACTTGTAGAGGACATATTTACCATTCTGTTCACCAAAAATGTGCCAACAATATGAAGTCTTGATGGGTCAAAATACTTTCCAAAGTCACTGTTGAGATTCAGTGACTGACGGAGCCCTCTGTTACACCTTCATGTGAGATGAAAGTCCTAAGTTTTTAGTAGCCAAATCCCAAGTGGTAAACATTAAAAATGTATCTAATATATTAAAATAAAACTGAGCAAAAATTAGCCCAAAATACCCTTGGATGGTACCCCAAAGGTTTTGAGTATTCTCTGTTGAAAACCTACTCTGCAAAGCCTTTTTAGGCTGACTAAACCATTTTTAAAAATTGGCCAAAATCACTAACTGTTTCCAAACAACTTGCCTTAGCTGAAAACATGAAACTTGTAGAGAACACCTTAAAACAAAACCTCTCCAAACATTAAACCCATATCCCTTGAATTGGTGCCCCAAAACAGTGGCCAACTGAGGCATAAATTCTGCACTTTTCTCTATAAAGTGCTAAATGGTTTTCCCTTAATTAAATCAAATGACCTTTTTGCCCTAGGATCTAACCTTAGTGCTAAACATGAAAGTTGTAGAAAATAATTTTATTTAATTGGTGCTCAAAAGTAGAAAATTAAATCCATGCCTAGGTACCTCAAAACACTGTCGAAATTTTTAAATTGGCACTTGAATAATTACCCAATTTTGGCTAAGTGTATAAGTGATGTGTCACATTGTGGAATATGAATATATGGACTTTAAATGAATTATGTGAATGATTTTTGTATGAAAATAATAATTTGATGAATAGAATCTATGCCGCTAGGTTGTATTTATGTCTCGTGAATTATCGCTTGTGTTTTACATACTTGTATTCCATTATCATAATTTTATGATTCCATGTAAAGCATACACATGTCATTTTAGCCCACATCAGAATCGCTTTATACTTGTAAATCGTAAATAGTAGTTGCATATGTCATATCACGTCACCATTGGGTTGGGTTTCGCGGAGTTCATTGTTTTATTTTGAGAAAAGAATGAAAATTAAACTTTAGGGTTGGAACCATGATTGATGGAATTAGAATATTGTGATATTGGCTATATGCCCTAATTTATTTATTTTTTTGGGATGATTTTGCCCCAAGTGCTAAATGCACCTTATTTTTTATGATGCATATTTTTGGAGAAGGCGGTTCGGGTGATGTAATAATAGGAGTTAAATTTCGCAATCCTACGTTTGACCTTGACCTGAGATTCGAGAGCCTGAGTGTTGACTTGTCCACGCCCTTGCCCTCAGTAATGACCCCGCTGGACACTTAGTCTGCTACGTAGTCAGCCTACGGCTTAAGGAACGCTCTTTGTCGGTCGGTAGACTTGGTTAGCGTGATTGGGATCATGGGGTTTAGGATGGTTCACCTCGGTTTATGAGAGCCTAGATAACTTAAGTTTAAATTTGGATTAGAAAAAAAAATTACTTGCATCGCATTCATCTGTATCACGTATTTGCACAATTGCTCTTATACATGCTTATCCTGCTGAAACGTTAAATTGCCTATCTCTTTGACCATAAATTGTATTGGGTATTATACGATATGTATTGTAGGATATTTTGTTGTAAGTTTGTTAGACGGTTTAGGAAATTTGCTTATGGGCTCCAACTCATGGCATTCATACCACAGGTGAAGAAGAAGGACCTTTTGAGGAAGGCGTGTTCATAGAGGAAGAAGACCTCAAAGAAGGGGAAGAGTGGCAGGAGCCAGTTAACCCCAACGACGCAGCTTGAAGACCTAGGATGCTTACTTTTTGGATCTTTGTTTAGTTTTCCATGGGCATATTGTAACTTTTGTTGAATTTTTCTGGATGACTATAATTACTAAGTATTTTGAATAAACTCTGAACCGTTAACGATGTAGCAACTATATTATGTATCTATGAATATTCGGTTAGAATATGTCTCTTATTTATAGGTACATATGTCCTGGCGTGCCCGGGAAATGAGGCTCAACAGTTGGTATCAGAGCTTTGGTTTAGTGAACCTTCAAGCCTTGGGAAATGGGAGATCGCGAGTTCTATAGTGTAGAAACTCTGTAGAGTGTCTGTACTATTAAGTTATCACGTATAATTTTAACAACTTAAATCTTTACCTTAGGATTTTCTCTATTTTTCTTTCTTTAGGATGGCGTCCGACACAGAATCGGCTGGAGAACTGTGGACAGCATCGAAACCAGAGGACTCAGACCTTGAGGAAGAACCCCCTGAAGAGCAAAACCTGGTAAACACATTTTCGTTAGCATGGATGTTTCCGGAGGAGTGGCCCGCTCAGGGAAAGGAAGAGGTCGAGGAAGTAAGAGCAAACCAGGAACCTGATGTAGTTAGGGAAGAGGCAGACGATGAGGAGGGACTTCAGGACGACGACGAGAATGAGGAGGGAGCCATCGCTTTCTTTTATGATCCACCAGAGGCGCCACCGCCCGAATCAAAGGACGACAAGGAGACAGATGCAACAACCTACTGGAGCAGCCAAGACTATTCCAAGAACTACCGTATTTGCGGGTGGGTTTATGCCCGAGTATTCCTGAAAAGGACAGAGAAGTGGAGGACGCCAAAATCTTTCCCTCGATTTATAGGTCCAACAAAGGTTATAGGGAAACACAATGAGACAGCATACCGAATGGAAGTACCGCTAGGGTTTAAGGAGTGACTCAGAGATTTGGTAAAGACCCGATGGCTGCAGACGACAATGCCAAGAGATAAATGAGGGATCGTTGGCCCACGCAACTCAGATATCAGCTTCGATAATCCGAAGAATTACGAAGAGCTATCGGTGGCCATCACAGATAGAGCTTGTAGAGGGCCAGGGAACATTTGGTACGTGAAGGTCCAGTGGCGTTACTACGGTATTTATGAAGCAACTTGGGAACTTGAGGCAGTTGTCCGTCACTTTTGTCCGCATTTGTTTGTTTAGGCTTCAATACGCTAGGCGTTGTGCTTTTCTTTTTGTTTGAAGGTTATGTGTATGCTATGTGAATTTTTTGAGAGCTTTGTACTAATTGCGTGTTTGAATGAAAGGCATATATTTATTATTAAATTCTTCATAAGCTATCTCATAATCTCAAACTAAATCCCGCGAAATCCCAAAACATGAAAACAATTAAGAATTGAGATAACCCTCGAATCTCAAAACTCCCTTAGGATAGCTGATAGACGATTAAAACACCGACAAGTCGGTTAACCACTAGATGATAAGGCACTAGAAGTAGCCTACGTTTTGAGGAAAATACCGTTAAAATCCCGCAACTTCACCCTTACGAGTTTCTTTTCCCAAACCCTTGTATCAACTTCTATACCAGTTAAAATTCTTTGCTTATCTTTCCTTCTAATAGTACCGGTCCTCAACAATGCTACCCAGTAACATTCGTAGATAATCCTTCACCACCATTCATTTTCTAAATTCAGTACCATGTCTGATTGAAGCAATTTTGAAAACCCTTGAAATCCCAACACGGGGAGTTGACTTGGATGCTTGAATTGAAATACGTTAGGCCAACGTAATTTCAAGGCAAATATCCATTTTGGCTACTCGTTGCTTAAACATATCTTCGACTAAAGTGTTATATTGCACAGATTGATCCCGAAAGCATCCTCTTTGTAATATTCATTAATTGCTGAATTCTTATCTCTAGTGCATCTAAGATTCAATCGACCTCTCGACCTGAGTTAATGGTGATTGCTTGACCTAATTCAACCTATCTTTGAACTATTTGGGAACCCACCCTAAGATATTTTAACACCGGCTACATCTCGTGCTTATATCATTCGAGATCCTCAGCTAAACGCTTACCTATTCACTATCATGTGATCACCTTCTTTGAAACCAGTAAAGTTGAGCTGACCATCCTCATTAAAACCCACGCATGTTTTTGCCCATCAACCCTTAAATTCTTGCCCCGTAAGTTTGTGAGTGATGACAATCATCAGGATATTATGTTATTAGGCCTTAGCACTTTCATGCAAGACTAGGACAATGCACGGGAACCTCTTAACACCTCTTCGAATCATAGGGCAATCTTTCCTTAACATTACGACTTGAAGTATCGTCAATGTCCGCATTTAACGAAGTTTTGAAAGTTGAGACCCCGACTCCAGGAATAGTTAAGTAAGGGTTTACTCAATGCGTTGCACCTTTTTAAAGGACCCGACAAGTAGAACTATGCCATCAGTCATCTACAGTTAGGAATAACAGCTTCACATCAAGGGACTCATGACATCACCATATAACGGAATTTAGACTTTCCCCAGACTAGTTCATAGTGTACCCACAAGGCCAACAATCCGGGAAGAAATAGATTCGTACCGACAGTAAAGAAGTGAAAAACAAGGGACAACCTCAAACTCAGGATACCCTTAGTATGCACGTCAGCCTTTTAGAATTCGAATCCTATCATCCCCACCTTCAATAAAGAATTTTAACAGCAACTATGAGCATTAGAAGCCTGATGGGGAATTAACCAACAAACCACAATGAATCATACGACTCAATATTTTCCTTAGATATACTTTTATCACATTCAATTTCCATAGAGTGACCAACCACCGAAGAGAAACGATCCAGTCATTAGGAGAAACACTCAAACCTTACGTACCAATACGTGAAGGAACAACGGAAGAGGCTAAGAGAAATAATACAACACTTGGAAAGATTAGAATAAGGAAGAAGGTAGATGATTACAGACTTCGTCAAGATCGCCTCAAGAGCACGATGACATTCAGGTTGTAATGAATTACCTTACTCAGGCCGCCCGCTTTCTATTGGTTAAACCTCATGACACATCGGTGGCAACAACAAAAAAGTATAACCGTGAAATTTTACACCAACATTAGTTCTCTACCATACCTAACCAAAATCGCATCTCACCTGGGCAGTCCAAACACCCGATTTTAAACCATCAAGGGTATGTTAAGAGTATGTATAAGGAAAATTAAAGGAAACTCTTATCTTCGGTCCAAACTTACTTACAACCATAACTCCCTAACCACCTTTAGCAACCATATGAGATTTTGTGGCAAGCACTACTGCGAGATTATCAATATATGAAATCGAAGTTGAAGGGAACTGAATTGGTTTAAATAAATCTTTGCTAGTCAACATAGTGAGACCCATAATGCAATAACAGCAATTCATATAGAACCCAGAATAGTAGCCCTACGTTGAAAATCTACGGTAAAGAACGATAGAATCTCATTGAATAAGACTTTTTATACTAATGAACAGATTGAGTGTCATATAAGTAGAACCAGCTTTAGCGAACAGTTTAGTATCCTCTTTTCCTTTCTCTTTTGTAGAGATGGCGGGACAAGGACAAAACCATGGACGTTTAGTAAAAGTAAGTGAAACCAAGGAGGAAGTAGACGTCCCGAGCCTAGCACAAATCTTGCAAGATCTAACAGCCAATTTGGATCAATCACGAGGGAAGGAATCCTAAGAAGGATCATAGTACTTATCGGACCTAAGGTTACAGAATATTTCTACACCTGAGAAAAAGAATTTTTCCCGAGCAACTGAGGATTGGATTAAGGCCATAAAGCAACAACAACCAATAGTAATAGTTTGTTATAGGTGCAACCAGCCAAAACATAAGATGATACACTGCCCGATAAGAATTAGAGAAGACAATCAAGGAAGACCACTACAAAATAACAAGAAGGTGGTGCGATTTGACCAACCAGAAAGCGATGAGAGGAGTGTTCACCATTCACAGGTGACAAACTCAACAATCTGTTTCAATTGCAATAAGTTTGGACATAAAAAGTTCGAATGCCCGCGACCAAGGGGGAGAAACTACAACATTCGTCGAAAGGGAACGGGCAGTTCAGGAAGGATGATATAACTCGACCAACAAGAGAACCAATGGACCAAAGGCTCGCCTTCACAAAGGAAAAAAAGGAATATTTGTTAATGATCAGAGGTACACCCGAGTTCACAAACTCTAAGATATACGTTAGTTAAACTTGTTGCGTTATCCCGAGAAAGGATATACTCCCGGGACAAAGGCTTTTAGGTTAGCACTAGTCAAACAATTCTCGCGCCACAAATATGCGATGTGATCATTAAAAATTTCGTAGTGATTGGTTTAGGAAATTAGTAAGATTAAACAACTGTTTTTCCCAAAATATTGAACGTATAAACCCGACCTTGTCCACACCCTCAATAATGAACAACTCAAGGACACAACTCCGAAGAGAAGAGGTGCAAATAACCATCTACAACCTTTCGTATGAAATTTCGAGGATAAAATTTATTTAAGGGGGGTAGATTGTAACACCCCGATTCGGACCCTGGTAGTAACCATCTAGATTGTAACCACTCGGTTCAAGCCCTAGTACTAGCAACGGATAGACAATGAGAACCTAAATCGCTATATGAATAGAAGAAAACCTTAAGTAGCTCGAAACACTAAATTTAATCCGAAAAATCCTAAAAGACCAAATACATAGAGGCAAAGTCCAAATACTCAGGAAAGTCCCGGGATAGCTTAAATTAAATAAATAACATAAAATATAAAAAAAATCTCATAATTAGGATAAAATGACCATTTTGCCTATAGTACAGTAAAAAATCCTAAAAATTTAAAATTTAACACATGGACACACAAAATCAGATATTTATATATAATTAATTAATAAAATACAAAATAATAACAAAACTGACCAAATTACCCTTGCATGGCTAGCCACCTAGGTGAATGTGTCCAAAAAGCTACTTTTTGCATTTTTAAGTTTAAAATGAGAAAAATAAATGTATAAA
The DNA here is from genome assembly GCA_032270985.1 of Heliamphora pulchella. NCBI lineage: Eukaryota > Viridiplantae > Streptophyta > Magnoliopsida > Ericales > Sarraceniaceae > Heliamphora > Heliamphora pulchella. Next base: position 2,826 of record JAULJZ010189655.1, on the reverse strand, counting down.
TTAAGCGTTATTTTGACCCAATACTTTTTATACAAGTAATATACATAATAATATAATAATATAGGTCAACAAAAGAAAACAAATAATTATTTAAACTCTTCACACAATAAATAAGCCAAAAAGTCAATTCTAATCAAACTAACTTAATTTAGCTTAAAAGCCAACACTTATTTAATTAATAGCTATCAAAATTAAGATTAATTATGGAAAGACTAAATTAATTATAAATACATTAATATAATGAGTTTTAGTAGGTTTAGATACCAAAAAGATATATAAAATTAATATTTTATGCATATTCTTCCACAAAATGGTACCAAGACTTAATTTAAAACCCAAATTAAATGCAAAAATTAGCTTTATTGTCTTCCAAATAGGCCTGGCCGAAATTTACCTGCCCAAGTCTGAAAATATGTCTCTCAAGCCACTCCCACCTCCCATGCAACCAATAAAATTGAAGAAAATTCAATTTAAAGCTTCATTGCAATTATTATCTTCTATTAAGAAATTTTTCCTATAAAAGGAAGGCATAACCCCCCATTCTCTTCAAATGGTTCGGTTGAGAGGTTGAGAGAGTGAGAAACCAAAAAAAAATACTCTAAGTGTCTTCAAAGAAAAAGAAGAGAAGAAGAGAGAATGAAGAAAGAAGAAGGAAGAGAGGATCAAGGAGCAAGCTATAAAGCTAAGTCCCAATCTTTCTCAACATTCTAACCATCAAAAGAGGTAAGTAAACTCTCTAAAACCTTCTTATATTCTTCCATAAAATAGCCCTCAATCCATCTCTATAATCAACTCTAAGAAAATAAAACAAAGAATAACTCAAAAAAGCGTCGCAGGAGTAGTTTATGGACTGTTTATATATGAACAAGCTTTGCATGCATTTACATGTGTGTATTCTTGAGTTTTATGGCTTAAACATGTTCTGAAATTTTGGTTTATGTGAGTTTATAACATGCATACAAAGAAAACACAATAAAAATGGACATCGAATGAGCTAAGTTATTAAACCCCTAAGTTACTTACTTTTCTGGGCATACCAAGATTCTTTCACCAACTTTAAAACACCATAACTAAATGTAGAAAAATGGTCTTAAAGTGATTTTCATGTCTAGATTTATCCTTTTGAGTTCTCTTTCATTCAAAATTGGTTTGAAGTGATTTCGTTGAGTAGAACTCCAGATGTGTCATTTTTTCCAAAGCGTGTCAGATCTTGACCACTCTGAATTGCAGACCTAAAAACCCTACGTTAGAGTGAGAACCGAGCTTGGGTGAAAACATAAAACTTGTAGAGGACATATTTATCTTTCTGTCCACCAAAATTGAGCCAACAATATGAAGTTTTGATGGGTCAAAATACTTCCCAAAGTCACTGTTGAGATTTAGTGACTAATAGAGCCCTCTGTTACACCTTTTTGTGAGACCAAAATCCTAAGTGTTTAGTAGACAAATCCAAAAGTGGTATACATGAAAAATATAGCTAACATATTAAACTAAATACTGAGCAAATATCAGCCCAAAATACCCTTGGATGGTACCCCAAAGGTCTTGAGTATTCTTTGTTGAAAAACTACTCTACAGACTCTTTTTATGCTGACTGAGCCCTTTTTACAAATTGGCCAAAATCACTAATGTTTTCCAATCTACTTGCCTTAGCTCAATACATGAAACTTGTAGAGAACACCTTAAGCTAAAACCTTCCCAAAAATAAGACCTATAGCCCTTGAATTGGTGCCCCAAAACCGTAGCCAACAGAGGCCTAAATTCTGCACTTTTCTCTGTAAAATGCTGAATGATTTTTCCTTAATTAAAGAAATAACCTTTTTGTCCTAGGATCTAACCTTAGTGCTAAACATGAAAGTTGTAGAAAATATTTTTATTTAATTGGTACTCGAAAATAGGAAATTAAATCCATGCTTAGGTACCCCAAAACACTGTTGAAATTTTTAAATTGGCGCTTGAATAATTTTCCAATTTTGGCTTTGTGTATAAGTGATGTGTCACATTGTGGAATTTGAATATATGGACTTTAAATGAATTTTGTGAATGATTTGTGTACAAAAATGATAATTTGATGAATAGAATTCATGCCGCTTGGTTGAATTTATGTCTCGTGAATTATCACTTGTGCTTTACATTCTTGTACTTTATGATCATAATTTTACGATTCCATGTAAAGCATACATATGTCATTTTAGCCCATGCCATGATCAATTCATACATGTAAATCGTAAATAGCAGTTCCATATATCATATCACGTCACTATTGGGTTGGGTTTCACGGGGTTCATCGTTTTATTTTGAGAAAAGAATGAAAATTAAACCTTAGGGTTGGTACCGTGATTGATGGAATTAGAATATTGTGATATTGGCTAAATGCCCTGATTGTGATATTGGCTATATGCCCTGATTTATTTTTTTGGGATGGTTTTGCCCCAAGTGCTAAATGCACCTTATTGTTTATGATGTATATTTTTTGTGAAGACGGTTCGGGTGGCGTAATAATAGGAGTTAGATTTCGCGATCCCACGTTTGACCTTGACCTAATATTTGAGAGTCTGAATGTTGACTTGTCCACGCCCTTGCCGTCAGTGATGACCCCACTGGACATTTAGTCCGCTGCGTAGTTATCCTACGACTTAAGAAACGCTCTTTGTCAGTCGGTAGACTTGGTCAACGTGATTGGGATCATGGGGTTTAGGATGGTTCACCTCAGTTTGGAAGAGCCTAGAATAACTTAAGTTTAAATTTAGATTAGAAAACAAAATTGGTTGCATCGCATTCATCTGCATCACGCATTTGCACAATTGCTCTTATACATGCTTACCC
>JAULJZ010189644.1:0-21144 GCA_032270985.1 Heliamphora pulchella | reverse complement strand
GGTTGTGTGCGTGTTGGTTATGTTCGGGACGTGTAGGTCCGTGGTTCGATTTTAAGGTTGGGTTTTGGTAAGAATCGATCTGAGGGAGGTCTGGGTGTTGATCTCCAGGTTAGGTGTTGGTTGTCCCAGTGTGTGGATGGGTCCTGATTTGTGGATGAGTCATTCGGATATCGAATGACGATCTGTGGCATGTGATGTCATGTCGGGTTATGTGACGGGTGGCATCATGCTGTGAGGTTATATGCTTATGTGCATTTATAACTCTAGTTTATTTATGTACGGATTATGTGGATGGTTTACGTGATTTTGGCGTTGTATGTGAAACGTCGTGGTCATACGTGATCTTATGTGGATAGAACTGTGATTAGTTTTATTCTTGTATGTTGTAGGACGAGTATGTGGTCCTATGTGGTCCTTGTGATCGTGAACGGTTGTTTTATATGCATGTGTTGCATTGTATATATGGAGGGTGGATAATGGGCCCACGGTGAAGGTCCGTAAAGTTGCATACGAAGGGCGGATAATGGTCTTACGGTGAAAGTTCGTGAAGATATCTGTTGACCCTGGTCGACAAAGCATAGTGGGGCAAATGAGGGTCCTTCGGTGAAAGTCCGAGAAGATATATGAATTGTATGTGATCGATCAGTGGTCAGGGCTAAGGAGAGAGTCGATGCTTATGTGTATATGCTGTTAAGGCTCGGGAGAGAGTCGAGATTTATGTATACCTGTTGTTAGGGCTCTGGGGAGAGTCAGTTTAATTCTGTCTGTGTTGCATTCATAGCCCGTAGGAGTCGTGGCTTGTAGGAGTCAATCTTGCCTGTGTGGCATATTACTATATGTATCATGGATTGCATGTATTGCATATTGGGACGGATACACCAATCTTTTTAAAACTGTATTATTGGCCTACGAGAGTTGAAATACTATATTAACGGCCTGCGGGAGTCGTAATACTGGAATCATTTTCAAGGCTCTGATGAGTCAAAAAATAGTTTTTATCCTCGCTTTTCCATTGCTCGTGAAAATTATTTTTAAAGGCTCTTGTAAGTTATGATCTAAAACCGTTTTCAAATAATTTTCAAGGCTTGAAAGAGAGTCTAAACCTGCACTTGGATTTTACTAGCATGTTTTGTTTATACTGCATGCCTGTCTAGTTTCTGCTAAGCCTTAGCTCACGGCGTGGGATTTTCTTTTCTTTAGGTACCGGTCAAGCAGGTTGATCTTGAGCTGCTGGAGAGGTGGAAGAGTTGTAGTCTTTTTTTTTGTTTTTATCTATATCATGTATGCTTAATGCATGTTTCTCGGCGTTGGAGCCTTCTAATGTTTGCTGTTTGGCGTTTATATACATTGCATGTATGTTTATTTTGCGAGTGTATTCTCGAGTTGGTTATTTATAGGTGTTTCACGTGACCTAGAGTTTAGAGTGTGACAGCTTGGTATCAGAGCTCTGGGTTCGAATACCTATGAGCCGTGAAAAGAGATTGCGTCACCGTATGAGGTTGATTATGTGTGCTTGACTGCATGTGTTTAGATACTTTGATAACATGTACGTGTTAGCATGTTAGGCATGAGGATGATGTGTATATGTGAGCATGGGGGCAAAACTGTGGGATTGATTAGTCCTGCCTTTGGGCGTTTGGATTAACAAATTTGGGAGCCAAGTTAGAGACGCATTTAGCTAATGTGATTTCTAGCAGGGAATCTGAGTAGATTATCTAGATTGATGTATCATTCTTGTTGGTTCTCCTCGGTATATGGGGTTTACTTAGAATGAACCTATGTGGCTATGTGTTAGAATGCTAGGTGTCTAGCGTTTATGTTCATGCAACGTGCTGCATCTTATGTATTGTTTGCTTTCATATAGACGTGATGCTAGTAAGGAGAGGGCGAGGCCGTGGTCGAGGACGTGGCCATGCTGTTGGCCAAGGGGATATTCCTATCCCTAATGCTGGGGATGCAAATGCTCCCCTCGGATCGATGGACGCGACGGAGTTGTTGCGCGTGCTAGTTGGCTCTATCCAGCAGCTGGTTGTGACCTCTAGAGGTGAGACTGTTAGGGAGAGAGTGCCTGAGGCAAGGGCTATAGTGGCGATGCAGGAGTTTAGGCGCATGGATTCGCCTACCTTCATTGGAGATCTTGATCCTATTGTGGTGACTAAGTGGCTGGACCTGGTGACACGGATCCTCGACACATTACAGATTGTGGAGGATGAGTTACGGGTTTCATTTGCCACCTTCTAGTTGAGAGGCGCTGCTCATCAGTGATGGAGATATGCCAGGGCGACTGCGGGAGTCACATGGGCAGCCTTTACAGGTGTGTTTTGGGAAAAATACTTCCCAGCGTCGAAGCAGGACTTGTACAGGGAGGAGTTCTACATTCTTACCCAGGGGGTCATGGATATTATGCAGTATGAGGCCAGGTTTACATGCTTATCCCGGTTTGCACCGGAGTTGGTGAGTACAGACGAGCTGTGATCAATGAGGTTCGAGCAAAGCTTGAGGCCGGCGTTCAGGGAGTGTGTGGTCGCGATGGGACTTCGTGTGTTCACAGAGCTGGTAGAGGCAGCAACGAGGGTGGAGAACACTATGACTGAGATTCGAGCATCCAGGGAGGCCAGGACTCCGCAGAGTGGGATCGAGGCACAGACAGCTAGGCATTCCAACAAGAGGCAAAGGTCTTCTGGTACTAGCTTTCATCCATCAGGATTACCACAGCAGTTCTCTACACTAGCACCATCAGTGGCTTCATCTGGGAGGCCAAAGCAGAGGGAGTTGAGATGTTATCGGTGTGGACAGCCAGGGCATCATGTGTCAGATTGCCCGCAATCGAGACAGCATCAGGATTCACAGTTAAGGCAATCCTAGAGTCCCATACTGGATCAGTCACAGGGGAGAGGGCCACCGATTTGCTTTGGATGTGGTCAAACTGGACACATCCACAGGACTTGTCCCCAGAGGGAGTATACGCCGAGCAAGGCGGGCACACCAGAGGGTTCATTTGTACAAGATTGATAGCGGTATATGGCAGCTCAAACTTCCCGAGGAACAGATAGGGGAACTTCAGTTCAATCGGTATGAAAATCGATGGCACCGAGTTCTGGTGGACAGGCCAGAGTGGGATTGCCCGGAGCGTATTCCCTCATAGCTTCTAGGGCACCAGTCATTCCAGAGAATGTAGATATGCCTTTAGCGAGAAGAGGTACTTTCTGAGTATGCATGCCTCGGGACAGTTCCTTTGTTACATCCGTTTGGGAGTTGGTGATGGATTATGTGGGTGGTATGCTGTGTTGAGGCAGCGGTTGGTGAGGTTATGAAGTTGGGGTGAGTTGTAGATCCCGTGTCTTTGAGATAGTTAGCCATTGTCTAGGATGCCTAACCTTGTTTGATTATATCCTAGGAATGATTTTGCTGACCATCTCGTATGCCAGTGTCGATTGCAATTGACGGTTTGTTATTTTGACCTTGAGTTGAATTTCGGGTGTGAAATTCATTTAAGGAGGGTAGAGTTGTGAGACTCTGACCCATTTTTATTTTTTAGCGTTTACGGACGCGCGTTACGTGTTTTCGTTTAAGCATATTTTTATTTCTTTTGATGCATGATAGGGCTTAGATATGCATGCGGGGTACGTTCCTAGGGCTGTGGGCTGTTATGGCGCGAATTTCAAAATTTTTTAAAAGAAAGATATTTTGAAGGCCTATAAATATCTGGAGTTAGATATTTTCATAAAGATATTTTTTAAAACTTCTCCAACAAGATTTCTATTTTCTCTCTGCGTTCTCTCTAAGTTCTCGGGGGCCCAGGGCTCAATTTTCGATGATCAGACTGCCGATCCTTGTTATTGGCGTCGTAGTCTACACGTTCATCCGGATGAAATTTCCTTTTGGCGAAGCTCAATTTTGCATATGGATCGAGACGTCAAGTTTTGAACTCATCGAGGTAGGATTATAGACCTGTATATTTTATAAGGATACTACGTGTAATTGGGTGGACTTTTATCGATCGAATTGTTGTAGATCTGATGTAAAAGTTGGGTTTTAGGTTTAAAACCAGTTTTATGTCGATTTCGGTGGTTGAAATTGTATTTCGAGATTTTCTTTCGAGAGTTTGGTGTCTGGCTTGGGCTTGTGTATATCCGAGGGTGTTTGCGGGAGTTTTGAGGCTTCGATTCGAGGTTTGGAGGGTTGAAACCGTGGCTTAAAAATAGTTTTCGAGGGTGATTAGTCGACTGGATCTTGAGATCAGTTGACTAGATCTTGAGTTTGGCAGGTCAGTCGACTGGGCTTAGGGGACCCGTCGACTGGAATGGTTATGGTTTGGGTTATCCCGAGAGTTTTCAGTCGACTGGGGCCCTATGTGGGCTATTGTTGTGGTTTTGGTTGTTTTATAGTTTGGTTTTGGTTTTCGATTGGCGTCCTATGGTATTCAATTGATTAATTTATGGGATTAGTCGATTCAAATACATGTGGAATCCTTTTGGAGTTCGGTTGGTCGTGCGGTGGTTTGGGGGTCGTGTTGTGGCCGTGGGTGCTTCGTTTAGATGTCATCCTTAGGTTGACGTGCATGGTTAGATTTGAGGAGTTGTGGCACGGTTGTGTGCGTGTTGGTTATGTTCGGGACGTGTAGGTCCGTGGTTCGATTTTAAGGTTGGGTTTTGGTAAGAATCGATCTGAGGGAGGTCTGGGTGTTGATCTCCAGGTTAGGTGTTGGTTGTCCCAGTGTGTGGATGGGTCCTGATTTGTGGATGAGTCATTCGGATATCGAATGACGATCTGTGGCATGTGATGTCATGTCGGGTTATGTGACGGGTGGCATCATGCTGTGAGGTTATATGCTTATGTGCATTTATAACTCTAGTTTATTTATGTACGGATTATGTGGATGGTTTACGTGATTTTGGCGTTGTATGTGAAACGTCGTGGTCATACGTGATCTTATGTGGATAGAACTGTGATTAGTTTTATTCTTGTATGTTGTAGGACGAGTATGTGGTCCTATGTGGTCCTTGTGATCGTGAACGGTTGTTTTATATGCATGTGTTGCATTGTATATATGGAGGGTGGATAATGGGCCCACGGTGAAAGTCCATAAAGTTGTATATGAAGGGCAGATAATGGTCCTACGGTGAAAGTTTGTGAAGATATTTGTTGACCCTGGTCAACAAAGCATAGTGGGGCAGATGAGGGTCCTTCGGTGAAAGTCCGAGAAGATATATGAATTGTATGTGATCGATCTGTGGTCAGGGCTTGGGAGAGGTTCGATGTTTTTGTGTATATGCTGTTAAGGCTCGAGAGAGAGTCGAGATCTATGTATACCTGCTGTTATGGCACAGGGGAGAATCAATTTAATTCTGTCTGTGTTGCATTCGTGGCTCGTAGGAGTCGTGGCTCATAGGAGTCGATCTTGCCTATGTGGCATATTACTATATGTATCATGGATTGCATGTATTGCATATTGGGACGGATAGACCAATTTTCTTAAAACTGTATTATCGGCCTACAGGAATCGAAATACTGTATTAACGGCCTGCGGGAGTCATAATACTGGAATCATTTTCAATGCTCTGATGAGTCGAAAAATAGTTTTTATCCTCGCTTTCCCATTACTTGTGAAAATTATTTTTAAAGGCTCTTGTGAGTCGTGATCTAAAACCGTTTTCTAATAGTTTTCAAGGCTTGAAAAAGAGTTTAAACCTGCACTTGGATTTTACTAGCATGTTTTGTTTATACTGCATGCCTGTCTAGTTTCTGCTGAGCCTTGGCTCACAGTGTGGGATTTACTTTTCTTCAGGTACCAGTTACGCAGGTTGATCTTGAGGTGCTGGAGAGGTGGAAGAGCTGTAGTCTTTCTTTTTGTTTCTATTTGTATCATGTATGCTTAATACATGTTTCTCGGCGTTGGAGCTTTGTAATGTTTGCCATTTGGCATTTATATACAATGCATGTATGTTTATTTTGCGAGTGTATTCTCGGGTTGGTTGTTTATAGGTGTTTCACGTGGCCTGGAGTTTGGAGTTTGACACTATATGACTTCCTTATCGATGATTATCTCGATCGAGATCCCGTAGCATGCGTGGGCATTCAGTAGTGGTTTCCGCGAGGTCTTGTTGCCTTTTTTGGCCATTTTCGAGATGCCAACATGCGCATCAGCCGGCTCTTTTACCAGTAGCTAACTTTCATTCCCCATGAATCGGATGCCCTATCCTCCATGATCGGCACCTATGCAGCGACTATCCCTACTGATTATATTGAGACCGCCTTCAGCTTCATAGTCGGCAAGTGGTTCCGCCTAGTTAACTCGTCTACCCATACAGGCATGATGATCTAGGTTGTCACTGGTGGCTGCAGCGACGTCAGTCGCCCTTTTACTCGCTGTGGAGATTTGGTGCAGGATTTATGGTTCTTCAACCTAGTCCTTCAGAGTAATGTTTTTTCGATGAGCCATAAAAACAAGCATCGAGGCTACATTCTTCTAGCCCTCTATGCCTTCCACACCAACACTGTCATCTCCTTTCCTACTCTCATCTTAGAGGAGATAAGCCAGTTCATGGTCAGCCCCTGGTCAACTTATCACATGCCCTACGCCAATATTATCATGTCCCTGCTCCACGTTCCTTCATCCCTTGGGAGGGACCCTTTTATACTCCAACCTGGGGAACTCACTAATGATATCCACCCCGTCTTCTCCCAATCCAAATGGATAAAGAGCAAACGGAGCCTCACGGCCCATCAGCTAATCGACCCAAATGTGGTTAATGCTGAGGATGGATAAGATGAGGAGGGGGAGGAGGATGATGAACAGATCCCACCACTTTCACAAGCCCCACACTTCGGCCCCCTATACTGCTTCCTTCACTTAGCACTCATGGCCGTTCACACAGACAGCCTACCAGGCGCTCTATGATCGAGTGATGATTGTTGAGACTCAGATTGGAGCTTAACTGGATCGGATAGAAGTGGAGCAGGGACAGCAAAGGTAGGATACCAATGCAATCCGCAAAATGGTGCATGCAATGATGAACTCTCAGGGACTCCTACTGCCAACACCTCATAACCCTTTTTGATGCTTTTCTTTCCTTTTTGTTCCGATGTAATTTTATTGTTATTCTTTTTCTTTTTTGGATAAGCGTTTCCACATCTGGTAGTTAGGTAGTTTGTTACCCTAGTTAGCATAAGTCGACTGTATTTTAGACTTCTTTTTACTATAATATTTGAATCCTCTAGTTTTCCTTTTTGTCAGCATGTTTCATATTTCCGTATCTGTTCTATATATGCTTGGATATATCTATGTGAAATGGTATGCTTGCCAATATCTAACACTTTGCAGGACGTGTTTCTAACTTTTTTTTTCCATCTCCTTTTTGTGTCTTTTGCTACAGTAAGATTGTACCTTTTATTTTATTTTGTCTATTTTACCCTTATCTAGCCAATGAGAACATTGTCTAATCTATGTTGGGGGTAGTTTTTCAACGTAGCAAAATAATAATAATTAAAAATATAATAAATGTAAATAAATAAAATATTTAACTCATTGTTTGTCGAGAATTTTTAAGCTTCAACTATAAATATTACACCATAAGTAATATTAGCTCGTAAAATCGGTTACTAATGAATATGGACAATAAGAAAATCTTGAGAAATAAATGTAGAGACTTAAACTCTTCGAGAGTTTTGAGATTGTATTTTCATTTCGGAGGGGTGCCTTGGCGCGACGGTAGAAATGTCGCCGTATGACTTAGATATCACGAGTTCGAAGCGTGAAAATAGTCTCTTCAACTGCAAAGTAAGGTTGCGTACTATTGACTCTTTGTGGTCTTTCCTTTTCCTTGGATCCCGCATATGCAAGAGTTTTGTACATTAGGCTACCCTTTGTCTCTATTTTCACTCTTTTTGACTTGATTGAATACATATATTGGTTGTTGCATGGTCTCATTGTTCATTGGTTTTGGTTAAACATTGGAATACACCTTTAAGCTTCATTTAGGTTTTTCGAAAATTAAGAATCACTAGAAAAACCATGTTCAAGATAGGAAAGGATTTAGGCCATGTTTTCTAATCGAACTTGCTCGTTTCTGTGCTTAAACACATAACCCTAGTACACCCATTTGAGCCTCTTAATGTAAGTTGTTCTTTATCCACCTTTCTTTTTATCTTAAATGCCTTGAGAATAGGTAGATACTACCATGAGGGAGCTTTTTGATGAAGAAAAAAAGGAAAAGAATGAGTGCTACATATATATCCAAAGAGAGAGAGAGAGAACAAGGAGAAACATGATGTATGACAAATATTGCAGAGAGTTCAAATAAGCAATGGGTTGGTGAATGTGAGACAGGATAGGAATGGAAATGAATATGAATTTATTTGGCCGTTGACCTATTCCGAGACATACTTCACATTTAACCTTTACTCAAATACACATTATCCATACCATACATTACAACCAAAATACAAGTTCTATTTGATCTTAGATTTGGCATGGCTTGACTTGTAATCATAATATGGTTTTATATAACAATTCTTAGTGTTTGACATTCTAATCATGAGACTAGGAGTCTTCCTTGACTACAGCGTTATTTATATCTTAGGTGTGCAGAATACCTTGTTTTACTTAAATGGATGCCAGCCACACACGCATGTTGGGAGTATATATATGTGCTTGACTTGTGATCATAATTGATAGGGAATGACAAATATAGTCTTATTAACAATTCTTAGTGTTTGACATTCTATTCATGATACTGGGAGTCTTCCTTGACTATAGCGTTATTTATGTCTTAGGTGTGCAGAATACGTTGTTTTTCTTAAATGGATGCCGCTCACACACGCATGTTGAGAGTATATATATATATATATGCGCGCCTATTTGGGAGTGTTTATTTGATGAGTGCATATCATGTAAGATTTGAAGCCGAAACTTGATTTTGATAGAAATTCAAGTTGGCTTGGCATCTTGAAATCAAATTCTTGTAGCTTAGAAATTTCACACACTTCGAGTTATGATTTTATAGATAATTGCTACTAGATGGAGGTAAATGGGATTATGTACTTTTAATTATCGTGGGTGAAGTATTTATGATTTTAACTTAAATTTTTTCAAAAAAATGAATGTGTTTTCTTCAATGGGGTGTGTTTTTCTTTCTTTTTGTAGCTTATTTTTGCTTGAAGACTAACAAAGTGTAAATTGGGGGCCTAAATGGTTACACTCGTGAAGTCCTCGATTTTGTGTCAATAATATATTTTTGTTAGATTTTTTAGAATTAGCATTGCAATAGGTTAAAGGAGAAAAAATAGTATAAAAGCGAGAGAAAACAAAAAAAAAAAAAGAAATACTAGGCAAATCAGTCCAGACGAGCATTCAGACGAAGCTTAACAGAATCATTTTCATCCGGATGGGCGTTTAGACGCAATTCTCCAATAACATTTTTGTCCAAACGGTTAGCGAAGATTAGGTTCCATAATTTTTTTAGGGCTGGGTCAAGAAGGGCAGCTATAAAAAGAACATGACATAACTTTTGTGCAACAGCATGAGCGCCTAGGTTTCTAGACTTTAGGTTTAAATGAAACCCCAGCCGGGTATTCAAACTTTGTCTCGATTTTGATTTCTTTCATTTATTGATTCAACTACTTGTATAACTTTTAGACATTGAGTTTTTATCAATGGGAATTTAATGATTAATCTAATTTTCATTTTTGCTTCTAGGATTGTGACTATGATGTTACAACTTTTGTGCATATTGTTATATTCAATGAAAACGTGAGGCAAGTTATGCTACGAAGGGGGTGTATCATGTTGAGTTGCTAACAAGCGATTTGTGCCTGTTGAAGAAAGATTAGGTCGAGTTCTTGATCAGATATCTTTTTCGGCAAGCCAGTTCGGGATTATCTTTAGAACGGGTTCGAGTTGAATTTGAAGGGACTGAAAACCCGGGATACAATGATAGTACATGTAAATCGAATTAAACACATCGCGAGACAGGATCTGCAGCATATAAAAAAAATTGCACAGCGCCGAACTGTCTGGATAAAACTGAGACGGAAAAACCTTAGTCTTTTCCAAACCCCAAAAGCTGAAATTTGATACACCCACATGGCAGAATATGGATTATACCTGCTTGATTCATCTGGTTTGATCACGTTTCAACACATGAAAGATCGAAGCTTCAAGATCAATGCGGCGAACCGATAATCTTGCATCTGCTTAGATCTTCTGTTGCATTGTCAAACACCGAAACAAGAATAGAGTGTGGTTTTTAATCCTTATTGTTCCGGACACTGTCTGGCTACCTCTCATTTTTCTTTGGTTCTCACGCCACGTGAAAACCCTAAGAAGACTGAATGATATGTATCACGTGTGTACACGCGACCAGGGTTATAACGGCATATATATAGGTTACAACAGAGACCTAAGGAGTAAATAAGTCACGGGTTTATAATGTAATTAGAAAAATCTACTTCAACCCAGAAGTGATTTTCTATAAACATAATTTATAATTTGTATTACTAAAGAATCGTAATTACACTTCCACCCTTATTCTGGAAACTAAACTTTCGAGCTCTTGTTATTGAATGCTTATTATTCTCCCTACGTTAAGATTACAGAAATCTATTAATTAAATTAAATTACTAACAATAATATTTAATCGACTTCTTTCATATTTTCTTAAGGCCTTCCGCTTAACTTATTTGATATGTCGGATTATAAAATTCACCTACAGGGTTTGACATAATCAAAACTTATAAAATTTTTTAAGGAGGTATTATCAATCCCTTGTCGAGACATGGATTTCGTCAATAATTAATATCTATCATATATGTAATATCGTTATCTAACTCACCGGGATTATTGATCCGTAAAAAATTGCAGCTCTAATGAATCAAAATAATGAACACTAAATATATGTGTCTAATAATTATTTCGGGATTAAGAGTATAAGCACTCACAATAACTGTGGGATGTGAATTATTTTATATAGTTAATATAAAAATAATTACCCTAACACAGTCCTGTCTAATACGCACAAAGTGTACTAGTACAATGAGTCGAAACTATAATTGGAACTATACTATTTCCCGTAATCAAAACAGATCTACTAAAACACTGTACTACTGCAATACCGATGGTGTGCCCAATTTTATTTAAGACTGTAAACTAAAAACTTATACTCTACAAGAACCGATAACCTAGTTTTTCGTTTGTAAGTCGAACTCTACATACCAAATTAACTATTATGTAGAATAAAAGACCACAAGCACAACATTAAATAAATAATGTAACACAAACATTGTTCATACAGATTCTCATTAAAATGAAAAAATAGTTTTTATTAATAAATAAAAACAATACTAAAGCATCCAATACATAAAGCATAATTTTTAGTATACATTTTTTTCGGTAATCCAATTCGGGCTTGTCATTAGAACGGGTTTGAATTGAATCGTAGGAAATAAACTAAAACTTAATGGGTCTGAAATATTTGGCTAGCTAGGAGGATTCGGAACCTAAGGTGTTCTTCTTATATAAATCAATATTTCGATTTTCATTTTCATTATTTCTTTTCTGCGTCTAATTAATCAAACATCAAATGCTTTTTTTAATAATCGAATTATATTTTTAGTTGTAAAAAGCCTTATTGTCTATGTTGTAACGATATCTAGTCTTAACCACTATTCTACTGAATAATAATTTTTACTTAGATTTTTAAATAATTATTTTTGATGCGATAACGACCCCATCAGACAATTATATAAATTGTTATTATCAACTATAAAAAAAAAGTTTAACATTGTTAAATTTGAAAAAAGCAAAAAAATAATTTTTTATCCATCAAACAACTTCAAAATCTAACTGAAAGCTAATTATCAAACAACTTATTTTAAACATAATTTAACTTTTTTGCTTAAAATATAATAAAGCCAAAAATAGCCTTTAAATTAGTTGCTAAATAGGCTATAAGGTTCTAACCTAAGCTTTTTTACTTTTTTTTTAAAAAAAGAACATATTCGGACATAAAACCGAACACACTCCTCTTACATGGGGTGGGTCTTACAATTGTGTAGGACCCACCCTATGCAGGAGAGGTGTATTCGAATCTATGTTCGATAGGTGTGAATGTAGCAAAACACTTTTAAGAAATATAAATTAAATAAGAAAAAATTAATTCATGATCCCATTTGAAGGACTTGTTTTCCATTAAGTCCTAATTACTTTTTTAATATTTCATTAGATCCTATTTTTAAAAGTTTATTGAAAACATTGACAAATATACCCTTATCCCCAAATATGTTCTTTCTTTGCTTGCTCTGCGCTCTCTCACACTCTCTTTCTCCCTCTAGTAGCCTCACCACCAGATCCGTCCCTCACCGCCGCCCCTCACCAGAACCTGCTCCTCCCACCACCACTTCTTCCGCCATCTCCACGATAAGGTCCGCTTCAGTGACAACCTCAAAGACGAGTGGTTCATCGTCTTCCTCCTCTTCTAAGTCTCCATCCTGTTCCCTGACCTTCCCATTCGTGTTTGGGGCACCGACGACGAGTTCCTCCTCATTAAAACCACCTTCCCCGCTAGCTCAACCCCGGGTTACGACGACGCTTTCCTAGAATTGTCAAGCTCCGACACTTAGCACATTGCCCACATGCAAAGTTCAAATCAAACGCACTGCAGTTTCAATAATACCACACCAGTTCCTAAAGTTCGAATCAACGCGAAGTTCATTGCAGTTCGAAGTTCACTCGTTGCCCACATGCAAATCTGCCTCCATTAACACCTCCCGAAGTCCGAATCAAAGCATAGCTAGGGTTTCAGTCTGTAAGAACACAACGAGGAGCCACGAGCAATCATGCATTGTCGTTTTTTTGGCACGAAAATATAGCCTTTGTCGCCGACGTACCCCTAGAAGACAATCCTTTAACCATTTAATTAGAGGTTGCAGCCAAAGATTATCTATGATAATTGTCCTATAAAAATCACTATGATGCGTAGAAACCTTGAACTTGCATTAAACAGGCACAAAAAACATTCATTGAGGGCAGATTTCATGTTTGTATTTTTTGTTAATGCTTTTTTTAGTAATACTACTGCAATATTAACCACCACTCGTCTTCTTTTTTTATGAGTAGGTAGAATTCTGGTCATGCTTTTTCTTTCAACTTAATAATATTAACACTATATATACACATTATATATATTGCTATACAAATGGAAAATGTGGCCAAAGCTATATATTTCATTCAGAGGGAAGTGGTGATGGTGTTAGGGTTGGTATACTGAAAATCATATTTTTAATATATAATTTTATTTTAATAAAATTAATTTTTCATTTTATGAGAATCTTTATGAGCAATGTATGTATATCATTTATTTGTTATGCATGGATGTCCAATATTCTGTATAGTATTTAATCTGGTGTGTAGAGTATAACTTACACACAGAAGTTCAGATTTTAAATTTTTATAAAATATAAGTTTTATGTTCATAGTTTAGATAAAAATAGACATACCATCGGTACGACTGTAGCTCAGAGTTTTAGTTGGTCTGTCTTGGGTACAGGAAACAGATAATAGCGTTGTCTATTATTCTGACTCTCTGTGCTAATACACTTTGTATGTATTGAACGGAATATTTTGGGTAATTAATTTTATATTGACTATATAAATAATTCACACCTAAGGTTATTATGAATAGTATTTTTCCTCTTAATCCTAAAATAATTATTGATTTGTATATATTTAATATTCGTTATTTTGATTTATTAGAGAGTGCGATCTTATATGGGTCTATATTCCCGATAAGTTGAATAATGAAATTATTTATATGGTGAATATTAATTATTGACGGAATCCATGTCGCGAAAGATCGGGATTGACGTACCCCCTTAAGGAAGCTTATAAGTTTTGACTAGGCTAAATCCTGCAAGTACATTTGATTATCCGACGGTCAAATAAATTAAGCGAAAATACTTAAGGAATACAAATATGCCGATTAAATTAAATTGTCAGTAATTAAATTTAATTGACGGGTATCGAGAATCTTAACGTGGGGAGAAATGGTAAGTATTTAATAACAAGAGTTCAATGCTAGAAGGTCTTGAGATTATAAATCATAGTACAATTATAGTTCTTTAGTGGTGTCAACTGTAATTCAGTATTTTATGAAAATTGTAGAAATCGCTGCTAGTTTTCCATAATTATAGATACCACTATGAGGTTTGCTTAATTATGAAAATTGTTGATATGTGTCTATGATCCACTAGAAGTCTTACTTATAATTACTCCACAGGTCCCTGCTGTAACCCTATAAATATGAGAGTAGGCTGAACCAGTTTTATAACTTGTCTTCTAAGACTAAAGATATCCAGGTTCTGTCAGTACGCATTCTTAATAGATTGTATCCCACCTTATACTCAAGAATCACATAAGAAAATACAGTAGAAAATTTAACAGGAGCTTCAACTCGGATTCAAATCGTTGTTGAAAATTCAACCAGTAAAAAGGTATTCTTCTAAATTAACTTCGAATGCACGAATTTTATTTTCATCGTTTGTCATCAAAAGTTTTATCTGGAGCCTGTTTTGGCGTTTGCCTGTCTAGTTGATTTTTTTATCGAAAATCGTTTGTAAAAATAAAGATTTTGGCAGTCTTGCCTCCAATAATTGGTATCAAAGCCGTTTTATTTTTTATTTTTGGTTATCGGGGCCAGGTAATTTTAGAATTGTTGCTAATTTTGTTTTGCAGGCCTTCTAATCCCAATTTTATGATCGTCATTAATTCATGTTTGATTGAATGGTTTGCGAATTATGATTATTTTTTTAATCACGAGGATTGACCGTAATCGATTGAATGTAAACCTTCGGAACATGGGATCGATGTAATGAATAGTTTTATATTTTTAAATATCTATTTAGATTATTTAAGAACAGGTAAAACATATCCAAGAACACGAAGAACGGAGACAACACCGGCGATAGTTCGAGATTTTACGGGCCATGGATCGCGGTAAATTTTTAATGGTTTTAAAAAAAATTGGTGAGTTTTCTGCGGTATTTATATATAAAAAATAGTCTAAAAACAAGTTTCAAATAGCGGAAAAATACCAAAATAGCCCGATTTCGACGGCTTTGCCGGCAGCGGTTTTGATGATTTTTTGGGCTATTTTTAGGGTAATTTTTTAAACATAAAATAGTAATACAACATGTCTCAAAATACTGTTAAGAACCAGAAAACAATTTGACCAAAATCACAATCCAAACAGGCGGCAAATAGGCCGGCGGCGGCGGCACCCGGCGGTAAGGTTCGGGGGCTGTTTCATGGCCATTTTCGCACTATTGTTTAGGCATTCTTCAAAGTATCGTGTGGTTGGATATTCAAGCTATTTTTACACAAAAAAAAAACAAGCATCAAAGAAGCACCAAAAAAGCCCAAACGGGCGACGGTTACGGTTAAAGGTGGCAGCACTGGTGGCTGGCAACATCAGCTTCTAGGCAATTTTTTGATAGTTTTTTAGGCTATTTTCAAGCCATTTTTTGATAAAAAGATTTGAATTTTCAATATCTTTCTAACGGTATAAAGAACGACAAAAATAGAGTTCGGATGAGGTTAGAACGGCCTTGGGAAGTTAGCGGTTCCAGACGGCAGCGCTGGGTTTCGGCAGCAGCAACTTTGGACAGTTTTTTCGGTAGTTTTTTGGATTTTTTTGAGCAGATTTTTTCATAAAAAATAGTACTTTTCGTGAGTTTTCTTTCGGTATAAAGTACGTCGAAAATGAAGTTCGAAAAGAGGTTGAAAAAGCCTCAGAAAGTTGGCGGCGTAGTGCTGTTGCAGCCAACAGCATTTTTTATGGTTCGGGCAGTTTTTTCATCTTTTTTCTGGCCATTTTCTAACATATTTTTTGACAAAAAAAATCTCATATTTTGAGAGTTTTGCAACGATATAAACCTCGTCAAAAACGGAGCTTGGATGATGTAGGAAGAGTCGCCTGAAGGCGGCAATAAGGCGGAGCCGGTGGTGGCTGGTGGTGGCCAACTATCTTCTCTCTCCCGAGGCTGCTTTGTGTTGATTTTCTGATAGATGCGGGACTAATTTGTTATATATTAATATATCAAATAGTATTAGAAAAATCTAATACAACCAGGACACAGGAATCAGAGATAAAAGAGAATTATAACAGCTTATCCTCTTTGGGAGACTGAAACGTTTCAGTGTTTTACTTGGATTATAAAATCAGGATATATGTATCGTGTTTATATATACTTTGTGGATGATTGTATATCTATTTTATTTATTCTATTAATTTAATTAATTCAAAATTTTAGTTTTAATTAAAATATTTTATAATAGAAAATAAAATTAAGTTTTTTTAATTAATTAATTTTAATTAAATGAAAAAGTTTTAGATATTTTATTTTTTACAAAATATCACGTTTAAGATGATTTTTTTATAAAATCGAATATCTTGAAAAAACATGAGAATTAATTCTAGATTTTGAATTAATTAAATGAAAAAATATTTAATCGAAATAAATTATTAATTTTCAAAAAATGTGGAACGAAAAATAAAATAAATAAATATCTTTAATCACTATCTTAGCTGAAAAGCTGAAGGAAAAACTGTGCATTTATTAAATTTTATTTGTTACGCATTTAAACACAAAAAGGTAGTTTGATAAATCAGAATCTCTGAAATCATCTACACGAAAAGATATTTGATTCTTTGAGATAGTGTATTTTTTAAAATTAATAAATTTATTTTAATTAAACGAATTTTATAACTCTCAAAAAATGTTTTTAAAAATCTTAGTGGGAGAGAAAATTTATTCACAGATAAATTTTGCGGTCTCTATCACCAGTTAGGCGATGCAATTAAACCCTGCGTATTGGCAGTAAGGCATTCCTCCCCATCGGACAGATTAATTGCGGTATTGCCAATACAACCCTCCTTTAGGGATAATTTTGGATAATTGTTAGTATAGATTACTTCTCCATCTGAATGGTTCATTGCGAAGCGATTGATTTGAAATTAGGTGATGGTTAACAGTTAGTAGTATATAATAGTATCATCTCCATCTCAGTCACTGCTATTATATAATAAATCGAAACTACGTTAGCTATTTAATTTTACTTGGCAGGGTCAGTTACTTAGATAGTAAAATTAAAAGAAATTGACCCGTTTAGTTTTATAAATGATAGTAGACGTCCTCCTATCGAGGCATGCTATTCTCAGATTATCATGCTGCTGGCGAATTAATTTTAAAATGGTAGAGGGAGCCAAATTAAAATGAATTCAAAGTTTTACTCATCATAATTAATGATATTTTTTAATTATGTGATTCTCATGATTAAAATAACTTTCAACCCACTCACTTTAATACTTAAAGAAAACAAACTTATGGGATCGAATTTTGTTGACTGAAAAGTAACTTGGATATAACTTTAACTACTAAAGGTATTCTTTCAATACCAGAAAATGTGTCTGTTTCGAAAAAAGGTTCTTCCTCTTGGCCGAAAGGCATGAAGAAGAAAAAGGTTTAGAAACAGGGATACATAGTTTCAAAGATAGTTAGTGGGCCACAAACTGGTGTGAAAAAATTAAAAGGCGGATGATTTCACTGCAACCAGACACCGCACTGGAAAAAACTATGTCTAGTATTTCTCAGAAGGCAGAACAAATAAGGTAATTTTTGTTCACTGGTTGTGAAAACACATTTAGCGGTGTTATCTACCAGTACCTGGTGTGTAGATAAGGGAGCCACTAATTATATCTGCAATTCATTGTAGGGGCTCCAAGAAACCCAACAACTCAATGATTGGAAAAATACCTACATATGGACAATAATACAAAGGTAACAATAGTTATAGTGGGAGATGTCACTATCAGTTTTGGTAGAGATCGAATTTTAATATTGAGAGATTGTCTTTATGTACCTTTCATTAGAAGGAACTTAGTTTTCGTTTCTAGATTGGTTAAAGACAGATATTTGGTTTATTTTAATAACTCTGTGGTTATTAAGGATAATAAACGGATTACCTATTCTGGTATATTGTATTAGGGTTGGTATACTGAAAATTATATTTTTAGTATTTAATTTTACTTTAATAAAATTATTTTTTTCATTTTATGAGAATCATTATGAGCAATATATGTATATTATTTCTTTGTTATACATGAATGTTCAATATTTTAAATAGTATTTAATCTGGTGTGTAGAGTACTACTTGCACACAGAAGATCAGATTTTAGATTCTTGAAGGATATAAGTTTTATGTTCACAGTTTAGATGAAAATAAACATACCATCGGTACGACTGTGGTACAGAGTTTTAGTAGACCTGTCTTGATTACGGAAAACAGATAATAGTATCGTATATTGTTCCGACTCTCTGTGCCAGTGCACTTTGTGTGTATTGAACGGAACATTTGGGATAATTAATTTTATACTGACTATATAAATTAATTCACACCCCTAGGTTATTATGAATAGTACTTATCCTCTTAATATTGAAATAATTATTGATTTGCATATATTTAATATTCGTTATTTTGATTCATTAAAGAGTGCGATCTTACATGAGTCTATATTTTCGGTGAGTTGGATAGTGATATTATTTGTTTGGTGAATATTAATTATTGACGGAATTCACATCTCGAAAAATCGAGATTGACGATACCCCCTTAAGGAAGCTTATAAGTTTTGACCGGGTCAAATCCTACAAGTGGATTTAATTATCCGACGGCTAAATAAGTTAAGCGGAAGAGTTTAAGGAATATCAAGATACCAGTTAAATTAAATTGTCAGTAATTAAATTAAATTGACGGGTATCAGAAATCTTAACGTGGGGAGAAATTATAAGTATTTAATAACAGGAGCTCAATGCTATATGGTCTTGAGATTATGGGTTAGAATCCAATTATAGTTCTTTAATGGTATGAACTGTAATTCAGTATTTTATGAAAATTGCAGAAACCGCTGCTGATTTTTCATAATTGTAGATAACACTGTGAGCTTTTCTTAATTGTAGAAACCGCTAATACGTGTCTGTGTTCTACTGGAAGTTTTATTCATAATAACTCCCCAAGATCTCTACTGTAACCCTATATATATGCGGGTATTTGTTTAGCAAAAAATTAAAAAAAATTAAAAAGTTAAATTAAAATACAAATTTTTAAAATATTATTTTTAAACTCCCACCACTTTTAAAAGACAATAATTTTCTTTGTTTATAACTTATTTATTACTACTACTAATTAGATATAATTACTAATATCAAATATATAGAATAATAAAAAATTAACCAATTTGAACAAAAAATAAAAAAAAAAGCTTAAAAATTAAATTACTAAACAACTTAGAATCTAATTTAACTTTTTGGTTAAAAACACAAAAAAACTAACTTTTAAGTTAGTTGTCAATTGGGCTTTAAGTTTGTGTTTGGCCTAACCCTTTTTAAATGTTTTTTGCTAAGATATTTATTAAAAAACCTATTAGGTTATTTGGCCTCTTACTGTAATTAATTCATTTTTCACATTTTTTCATATTTATTTTTTTATATAAAAAATCAAAAGGCCAAAAAAACCTACAAAAAAATCCTAAGCCAAACACAAACTAAGAAAATAGAACTTAATTTTTAAAAAGAAATGCAGCTTCTCTCGGCTAAACCAGTTTTATAACTTATCTTCTAAGACTAATGTTGTTCTGGTTCTGCCGGTACGAGTTCTCGGAGGATTATAACCCACACTATATCTAGAAATCTCATAAGGAAATACAGTAGAAGACTTGACATGAGCTTCAACTGGGATTTAAATCGTAATTGAAAATTTGACGGGTAAAAATGTATTTTTCTAAATTAACTTCGGATGCACGGGTTTTATTTTGATCGTTCGTCATCAAATGTTTTTATTTGGAGCCTATTTTGGCGATTGCCCGTCCAGTTAATTTTTTTCGTTAATCATTTGAAAAAATAAAGATCTTGACAGTCTTGCCTCCAACAATTGGTATCAGAGCCGTTTTGTTTTTCATTTTCGGTTATCGGGGCCGGGTAATTTTAAAACTGTTACTAACTTTGTTTTGTAGGTGTTCTAATCCCGATTTTATTATCATCATTTATTTTCATGTTTGATTTAATGCGTAGATGATGATTAATATTTTTTTTTTCACGGGGATTGGCCGTGATAGATTAATTTTTTTTAGATCGAATGTGAACCTACGGGACATAAATTTCGATGTATTTTCTTTATATTCTTTACTTTTTTTCTAATTTATTAGAAAGAAAAAAAAAAGAACAAGTATGAAAGAATGAAGGCGGCGGCAACCGGCGGTGGTTGGCGGCTGCAACTAGCAGTGGTTCTAGCGGTTTTAGCCGCGGTTTTTTTGTTGCTTCATAGTTTTTTTTTTAATTTTTTTTGGGATAAAAAAACTGTTTCGCAGCAAGTTTCGGCCAAATTGTTTCAGAAGTTTCAGCGGAGCCAAACGCAACACAAAGCTACGGTGGCTTTTCAGTGCAAAGCAGCGCTGATTTTTCCAAAAGCCAAACGCTGCCTTAGGCAGCAGGGCAGCAGCATCCCAAACAAGCTATTTTAGTGCGCCGATTTTTTCAAGCAATCAGCAGAGCCAAAAAGCGCAGCAGCCAAATAGCGCCTCCAACGCAGCAGCTTCCCAAATCAGCGCCAAACACAGTGCCATTAAGGCTGTTTCGGCAGCAGCAGTGTTTTTCGAAAGCAAACAGCGCACGCCAAACGCTGCCTTAAGGCAGCGGCGCTTTCCCAGGCAGTTTTCGACAATTCCCAATCAACAAGAAAGCAACAGTTTCCAAATCAAACAGGTGCTGCGATTTTTTGCTTAGTTTGCTGCGATTTTTTTTAAAGAAAAAGCTGTTTTTCAAAACAGTTTCGGTACTACTCAAATACCGATAAGCAGTTAATTTAGAAAATAATTTTGGAAGTTTATCCTTTTAGACAGGAGACTGGAACTCTTTAGAGTTTCAATCCGATCATAAAATCGGAATATCTTTTTTATATATCTTGCATTTAATTTTTTTATTAACTGCATGAATGATATATATTGATTTTATTTATTAATTTAAAATTTTAATTTTAATTAAAATATTTTGTAATAAAAAATAAAATTAAGTTTTTTTAATTAATTAATTTTAATTAAA
>JAULJZ010189625.1:0-21148 GCA_032270985.1 Heliamphora pulchella | reverse complement strand
ACCGCTCGGTCTTTTGAGATTCCAAACAATTTCTCATTTTCCCGTATCCCAAACGTATCTATGCGTATCCTGACGTATCCCAAACATATCCGAGACGTATCCAGAATTGAAAAAATAAAAAAATAATTTCTGAATACTTTCTAGCCGTATCCGATACGTATCCCGGCGCATCGGGCTTGTATCGGTATCCGATACGTGTACGGCACCATTTTTGAAGTATTCGTGCTTCATAGATCGTAATGCAGCATCGTACAGATGAGTTTTTTGATGGATATGAAGATGAAAACGATTTTAATGTAGAGGAAGGTGAAGGTGTACTGAAAGACGATAGCAATGTCCATATGTCACGAGAAAATTTACTGCAAATATCAAATTTTAGAGATGACCTTGCGACATCAACGTGGGAAACGTACAATAATAGGTAGGATAGAGCAACAATAATACTTGCATGCTGTTATTACATTGACTCTTTCACATTTTAATGATACATAGTAATTAGGTTGTGTAAAATTTGATTTAGTAGAATGGCTCAACACTATTATATTATTATGCACTAATCATTTTTTTTATCGTTTAAGAGATGAAGCGTGCTCCAAAATATGCTTGTGGTGCTGGCTCAATGAGACTTTTCATAGCTCGAACAAATACAAACTATGGGCGACACTTTTATCGGTGTGCGAGGGGGCTTAACCACCGAAACTCATTACTTTGGGCTGACGATGTTGACAGATTGGGGCACGTTCACCAGAATAGAGGCGGGGGGAAGAATCTTGTCCATTGGGTGATCTGTGCATGTTGTGGGCGTAATCTACTGCTTTGTTTTATGCTCATGCTGATTGTTTGCTTTTTTATGTTCGGTTTGGTGATGTACGTTTATTGAAACTATGTCCGCGTATTATGTTTGTTATCGAAAACTCTGCCGGTTGTGTGATTTATGTAATGTCATCTATGTAATGGTTTCAAAAATGGATGTTATGTGACGGTATTTTGAAGAAGAAAACCTTTTTATTTTTATATATTCTTTTAGTAATAAGAAAAAAAATGTTGTACCGTAGAAAAATGTACAAACAATTTCTTCCAAATCTATTTTCCAAAACACATACAGAACATATTTTTTGAAAAAATATATAGCCAAAAATTGTGCATGAAATTTGTTTCAGAAACACAAAATGAACATGTTTTCAGAAAAAAAATTTTTTTAGAAAAACTCTCTAAAATTTGTTTTAGGAACACAAAACGAACATGTTTCTCAAACTTGTTTCAAAACATGTTTCGGGAATAAATCTGCAAATTTATCCCTGAAATGCTAAATGAACAAAACCTTATTTTCCAGAGATACATGCTTTACTTCATGCAGGTGATGAATTCAGGAAAATAAGGACTTCAAGAAATTTCTCTACAAAAAATACTGAACCTTTGTATTCTTTTAGCACTCAAAATACCATTTATGAAAAAAAGAAAAGAAAAGGGTACACATGGAATCATGCCATCTAAAATTGACTCAAAAGTAGGAAGCTGAGTCATCATACCTTGATTACCAAAATTGGACCCACTGCGTTAACCTCATAAGCCAGCAACAAGGGTGTTTTCTGTACCTTGCTCAATGTTGTTTCTGTACTGGAAACTCAAGCAGATAAGTCCATTCATTTTTGTACTCCACTAAAAGGAAATAGCAAACTATTCTACAAAAATATATTACTGTTGAAGTTTGTTCTGATCATAATTCTAAATATCAGTAGCGGTTGCCATAAGAACAATTGTGGCAGTGACGTAGTTTCGGGATGTAACGGCCATAGCGTATGGGTATCGGTAACCGGAGCCGTGATTTTTTTATTTTTTGCTCAACTTACTAAAATTTAACCTAGATGCGTGCTTTCATTTCAAAATCATATTTATTAGAGTTTAAAATAGTTTTGATAAATTTTATTCACTGTCTAAACATGAAACATATATCCTAATTTTTATATTAGTTTTAAATTTTTCTAAAAAAATAATACATCATTAAATGTTCAAATCTAACATAAAACAACTATAATCAAAGATTCTAAGCTTTCTTTATATAGATTTTGAACAAGTATTTTAACGAATCCATTTTAGAACAACTAAAATCTAAAGATTTTAAAACTTAGTTTCCCTAAACTTTGAAAAAGTAATTTAAAAGTATTTTTAAATTTTTTTAAAAAAATAATTAAAAGATAACACAATACATGAATAAACCTAAAACAAACAAGATCTAAAGATGCAACTTACTTTGCATTTATCTAGAATAAATCTCAATAACAACTAATAGATATTTGCACATTTTCGGAAGTCAAAAGAATACCATGAATTATGTAAATTTTGAAAATCAAGCTTCATCCTAGTAAGTATGAGATTTCGATTGCTATGAATACCTTTTTGGTGAAAAGAGTAGAAGAAATTGCGTCCAAAAATAATTTCAATTGATTCACGGTTCGAAAAGACTCTACAGCCGTCATAACGGCTGTAGTGATACTATAACAAGCCATTACGGCCTTCACGACAATCGTAATGGCCCTTATGCATGCGATTTGTCGTCACACCGCTATATCTGCCATAACGGGGATTGGGAGACACCGAAACCTATACGTAAAGGCATAACGTAATAGTAAAGGCCAATTTTTAAAACTATAGTTGCGGTTAAAAATATCCTTGACCTATCAATAAATAACACATATACCTGGTTGCAGAATGTCAGGGATTGAGAGGATGCCAGATGCATTAATCAGAAGGTTTAAAGAGCCATGCCTCTCTCTTATGGATTTAGCTGATTCCTGATGCACAACTTTATATTATGACTTGCAAAACTCAATATAGGAAATTAAAAAACAAAGAAAACAACTGCTCCAATTGAAGACAAAAAGGAAGATTCGGAATCATACACAACTTTCTAATGCCAAATGTTTGTTGGATTCCAAATTTATGTTCTCTTAACTGATTCTTTGGCTGAATACAAAGTCAGCACCTCAATGACATCAGTCTACAGACTCAAATTTTTTTATATACCAATCTTGGATAGGCATATCACCGCTATTTCAGTTTTACTTTGGTTTTAATAAAAGACATTAAATGATGAGAGTGTGAAGTAACCTCTATGGTGCTTTCAATTGTCAGATCCAACCGTAGAATGTTAAGCCGTTCAGCAAACTTATTTTTTAATTCATGAAGGCCTGCTGCTCCATTAGGATTACGGCATGTGGCGATAACGTGACCTTTCTCATCTTTCTCCAGCAATTGCTTAACCTATATATGGAAGCAATCCAATAACAAAGTGCAAGTAGAAATAACTGATTTACTGGATGATTTATCTAAAATTTCAATTCAAGGAAACAGATCCAAAACCATGGAAGAAAATTGCAATAATTTCATCCTACCAACACAATCCTGTGGCTAAGGAATACCAGTGGTAGAACTTATCAGTGTCAACTATAAAGGTGGTCAATCACAGAGCAGCAAAATGACAGAAAATTACCAGAAAGGAACAAACATCAATTAGTATCACAGTCATATGAAATGATAAGCGATTTAGAATCCCAGGAAATGTTATACGACAACAAAAATAATTTATGCCCAGCGGCACAAGCCTTTTTTTTTTTTGGGGTGGGGGGGTGGGGCAATAAATAAAATAATTAAGAAAACCAAAGAATACAACATAGGCATCTGTATTTGAACCAGGTGACATCAGAGATACTGCAATGGCAGAGTTCTTTTAGGGGTGGGGGAGGGTGGTGGTTTTGGGGCTGGTAAATAAAATAATTAAGAAAAACCAAAGAACACAACAGGTTTGAACAAGGTGATTTAAGAGATACCCAGTAATATGTCCAGCATTGCAAAATCCACTGAAATAAGGATTCACAGTAAGTTACAATAGTGGAAAGGATCCGGATTAGACTGTCACTCTATGAATGGTGGTCATCAATTTTTTTTTTTTTGAGAAGTCCAGTAAACAGCTAATGAGAGTTTTTATAGATGATTAGATCCTTTATTAAATAGTTGCAGATTTGGTAGGACATAGACACGTCAATATGATCACGCTTTGGCTATTAACATTCTGTTTCTTTTGGTAGAAACACGACATTATCTTACAGCTGCCAAAATGAAATGCTTAACCCCCTCAATTGTGTCCAACTACAAATCTCATCCAGATTCAGATACCATTCAACCAACAAGTTTCAGCAATTTGCAAGAATGAAAGGTTTTGTGCAGATCAACGGGAGAGAGAGAGAGAGAGAGAGAGAGAGAGAGAATTGTGAAGTTGAAGTTCTGGAGTGTCAATAGGTCATGATACAGCTCTTTCTCTATAAATATGAATGTGAAAGAAGTAAATATAAAGAAGGTCACAACTCGCTACTTGTCAACTTAATCACCACATATTAAAGTTACAAGAATAAAATTGGCAATTCACTTCTCAAAGTTCTCATAATTAAAGTTTCACAAGTTGCAGTATCCCTTCGTTAATACGCATATACACAAAGCTTCGAATCATTGCACTTCTGCAACTCATAATGTCCTTCTCAACAAAAAGACCAGTCTTTGGCAATTTGAGTTTATGAAAACCTTTTGCTCTGTGATAAAACTTATTTGATCTGCCACTTAATACATGTCAATACTATAAGAATAACACACCTTAAAAGTTCTTCAACCAAATCATTATGATCTGCAGCATCAAATCAGATATATCATTTCCATGAATAGGTTCTTCAAGCTCCATGGCCACATTATCCTTCTCTTTCAAGGACAACTACAGGATTGGAAGGGAAATGAGAGAGCACATGACACAACCTTGAAAAGTTAAACATCAGGTCCTATAACCAGCGCAGCCAGCTTTTGGGGGAGAAGAAGAGCAGTAGGTTGAACATCCCACTCAAGGATCATAGGTGTGCTTGAGCGAGACTCGAGGGATTAGTGCCGCTGTCACGGGTGCACAAGTGATCGAGCTGACTACGAGTAGAGAGAGGTAGAGTCAGTTACATCTGCATGTCATTTAAACTTCTCCGAATCATTTTTTTTTTTTGCCGAACTTGAACTGAATTGAGTTCGAATGACATGCAGGATATAAGACAATTCCGAATCCTCTTTTGCTACGACGCTTTTAGGGAAGAGTTAACTGGACTGAGCAAGGAAGAACAGAGTATCCCAGGTCATTGTGGAGATTGCCCCCATGTTCTTGGATCAAGGCTAACACAACATATGCATTAGGCTTGGGTACCACATATAGTGGAGTTTAACTGATCCATGACTCACCTCACAAGGTTAACACGTGAGATCAAAGTACACGGAGGAAGTGATGAGGTTATGTCCTGGCTGAGCCGCATGGTAGCCAGTCTCTCTCATATACCAAGAGTAAGCCTGTTTATGTTATTATTTCAGGATACAAATACATTGTGCAAATTGTGGCCTTAAGCAAACAAGTGGAGTTAGTATGAAGGTAACTATTTTCTTCATTTAGATGTCTTCATAATGTGTTTTTACATGCAAAGACTGTAGGTAAAACGTAACAGAAGATTGCTGCTTATCCGTAATACAAAATTGAGTGCTCTATGAACCATAAAATCTGTAACAGACAGAAAACCAAAAAAAAAAAAAAAAGAAAAGAAAAAAGAGCCCACATCAAGCATACCAAATCAAATTAAGCCGTTGTTCCAATCAATTGAGGTCGGCTAGATGAATTTTTTTAAACCATTCTTCTTTGTTAAGGGCCATATCTTTAGTTAGTTTTAATAAATTTTTAACTTTTTTTAATTCGGCATTCCATATCAATTTAGGTCTATCATTCCTTTAGTGTTTTCATTACCTATGATTTTGTCGCTAGTCTTTACTACTGCATCAACTGGCATACGTTCTATGTGCTCAAACCACCTCAATTTATTTTCACACAACTTGTCGTCAATTAGTGCGACTCCTACCATTTCATGAATTTTTTCATTCTTAAATTTATCTTTTCTTGTCATACCATACAACCATCTTAATATTCTCATTTTAGCAATACTCATTTTATTTATGCTATCTTTCTTAACAATCTAATATTCTATCCCACATAAAATCGCTGGTCTAATAACTGTTATATAAATTTTTTCTTTTAATCTTGTTAAGTATCAGTCAATCACTTAAATCGTGAGAAGCACCATAGACAGAATTTCCCTCTAAAATACAAAAACTCAAAGGCGGAACATTTCAGAAATTTGAGCAGTGTTTTTTATTGGATAGTTAAGTGTAATTAACTAAAAATAAAGATATACAAAGGAGCTCGATACACACCTACAAGGCCAACAAAATAATGGCATAGCAAACCACCAAAATACAAAATCAAGAGCTAACAGACCAAGAGCTAAGAAAACACAACTACAACCCGACCAAAACCTAGTTCTTCTTACTTTAAGAGACTCTACTTTGTTTAGGTCAGGAAAACAAGCTATTCTTCAAGAATCAAGTAAGCATTGGGAATGTAAGTGGTACAACCAACCCACAACATCGAAACAAAGAAAAATCAAACCCATCTCTGAAATAAGAAACCAAACTGCGAGAGACAATATGCCAATATCAATGCACATAATTGCAGGTAAACGGAGAGGAGAGTGAAGAGTTTGGAGAATTGCTCACAACTTCAAGGCCAATGCCTCTAGAAGCTCCCTGGACCATTGATACACCACCTTCATATTTCGACGCAGAGGTACAAAACAAAGAGACCCTTCTGACCGATTTGAGATATGGCGTTGCCATGAACGCGCGATGGATGAGAAGATGAAGCTTCATACCTGGCTGTACTTTCCCCCCCAAAACCCACAGAGAACTACTTGTTAGAAAGAGCGAGAGTGAGAGAAAGAGAGAAGGAATGGACATTCGCATGCCACATGCGTTGCTTCTATTGTCAATCCTACTCGCGCCACACTTATGATAGCGAGTGTTGTTCCGTTGCATCATGATATTGACTCGATTGGAGTAATTGTTTATTTATTTATTTTATTTTATTTATTTGTATTTTAAAATTTTTTTTATGGTATTTAATTAAATTATTATATTTCTTAATTTTTTTTCATAAAGAAAAGTCAAAAAATAATTTTTTAAAATTAAAATATGAAAAAATTCAAAAAGATAAAAATAGGCCAATAAACTAAATTTTATGGTGCTTAGCGTATGATTGGCCTACCTTTTTTTAAAAAAAATTTTTTTTTAGCTTTTTTTATATATAAAAAATTAGATATAGAAAGATGTGAAAAAAATCAATTAATTATAGTGGAAAGATAAAAAAGTGGGCTTTTAAGAGATTTTTAAGTAAAAAGCTTTTAAAAAAAATTATGCCAAACAGAGACTTATTTCCATCTTTAGTTATTTTTTTTAAATTTTTTGATCAATTTTTTTATTTTTTCTATTAAGTCTCATCAAGATAATTCAAAAAAATAAAAAAATAGTCAAAATTTTTTTTAAAAAAAAAACAGAAAATAAGCAAGATTCGCGAAATTTAGCCCAAACATGGTTAATATTTGATCAAACTTATAATAATTATAATTTTAAAAATTGCTTTTATAGATAATAAATTAATAAACAATGGTATACTATGTTTTTATTATATTAATTTTAGTTTATAAATATGAACTTATAATAATAATCATTTTTTACTATTATTTAATTTTTATATATTTATTTTTTTTTTGTATATATAATAAAATATAAAAAATACAATAAGGTTGAACACTTTAAGTGATTAAGTGCCAAATATGAATATTGTTATACGATGAAAAGTAATATCATTTTCATTACAGGTGTACAAATCTTTTTTTAAAAAATATAAAAATACATTATTATAAGTTACGCACACCACAACTAAGTTGGGGCCTACAAATCTACCAATCATTTGTATTATCCTCCACAAATTACAACTAAACAAACAAAATTTAAAAATACAAATTTAGACAAATAGAATTTAAAATTATAAAATTACAAATTTAATCTAAACTAGAGAATTTTTTAGGACTTCCCATGGTAATAATCATTAAATCCCCTTAAAGTCTTATCTTCTCATCCAAATGTTTTCGGATCATAAAAGCTTAAAGTATATGTTTTTCTCAAAAAGATCTGAATCTACATCAACGGAGATGAATGAAGTATATCGAGAATTATGATTTTGATTTGCAATACCACCCAGGAAGGCCAATGTCGTAGCCGATACTCTTAGCCAAAAATCTCTAGGTTCCTTAGCCCTTGTAGCCATTCGCGAGTGGAAGATGGCTAGAGTTCTTGGTGAGTTCGATTTAGATCTTGGTGAGACTGATGAGTGTGCTACTTTGTTTACGATAATTTCGCAACCTACACTTCTCAGTCGCGTCATCAAAGTTTAACAGCAGGACAACGAAGCCCAGATGATCTGTGATCGTATCTTGAGTGGTGATAACATCAAGGGATGGCCCTTACATCCTAGTCAAAATCTGAAATTTTGTGGAAGGCTTTTCGTGCCAGAGTCGTGTCGCGAGGATGTACTCTGTGAGTTTCATCACTCTCGTCTTGCAGTGCATCCAGGGAGTACAAAGATGTACCATGATATACGTCGCCAATTTTGGTAGAAGGGCATAAAGAAGGATGTGATATTTTTTGTTTCTTGATGTTTTACTTGTTAGCAAGTAAAAGCCAAACACTAAAGATTGGCAAGATTGTTGCAACCGTTACCTGTATCAAAATGGAAATGGGAGAACGTCACGATGGACTTTGTTTTGGGACTTCCTAAATTGCTAAAGGGATACGATGCCGTTTGGGTTGTAGTGGATAGAATGACCAAATCTGCGCACTTCATTCCCATTCGAATGATGGATTCAGTGGACAAGCTTAGCAAGTTATACGTTAGTAAGACTGTTTGACTCTAGGGAGTACTAGTATTCATAATTTCTGATTGAGACCCTTGATTTATATCACATTTTGACAGAGCCTTCAGTTGGCCTTGGGGACAAACTTGTTTTTTAGCATCGCCTTCCATTCCCAGACAGATGGCCAATTTGAGTGCACCATTCAGATTTTGGAAGACATGTTACAAGAATGTGTGTTAATTTTTTGTGGTTCATGGAAAGATCATTTACCTTTGGCGAAATTTGCATATAACAACAGTTACCAATCGAGTATCAATATAGCACCACTTAAAGCTTTATATGGCAGACTGTGTAGATCGCCAATTTGTTGGACTGACGTGGGTGAGACAGCTGTGTTAGGACCCGATTTGGTATGTGAAACAACTAAGAAGATTACCGCTATTTGTCAACGGTTGATGATTGCCCAAAGTTGCCAAAAAAACTATGCTGGTCAAAAAAGGAGACCCTTGATGTTCGAGGTGGGAGATCATGTGTTTTTAAAGGTCTCGTCGCATAAGGGTTTGATGAGATTTGGTCGAAGTAGGAAGTTATCGCCATGTTTTATTGAGTCGTTTGAGATCCTTAAAAGGATTGGAGAGGTAGCATACCTTTTTGCCTTGCCTCCACAGCTCTCGTCCGTGCACAACGCCTTTCATGTTTCTACGTTGCAAAAGTATGAGTCGGATCCTTCACATGTGCTTGATTGGGCAGAGTTGACAGTTGAAGACAATATCTCCTATGAAGAGCGACCAATAAAGATTTTGGATTCTAAGGAGCAAGTGTTGCGGGGGAAGAACCATTGCGTATGTCAATGTGTTGTGGCTTCATCTTGGCGTCGAATAAGCTATGTGGGAACGTGAGTCAGAAGTTCATTCTAAATATCTGAATTTATTGGTGTCTTGATCTTGTATAGAATTTTGAGGCTGAAAGTCCTTAAGGAGGAAAGATTGCAAGACTTGGTTTCGTTTTAATTAATTTGATTAAATGTTTTTGGAATGGATTACATGTGTTCTATTATTATTTAGCTTGTGTGCATTTTATATAAACGTATGTCTAGTGGCCCGGTAACATTCTAACAAGCTTTATTAGTGAACAAAATTAATCATTTACACGTGGGGTGTCATGGCCATGCATAGGCATGCACATGGGTGAGTGGGGTGGGATTTTGTGCAAAGCTTGTAGGAGAAGCCTTCCTCTCCCGCCCTTTTCAGCAGAACTCTCTCTCTCTCTCTCTCCCTTACACACACACACACACACACACTCCATTGGAAGATTTGAAGCTTTTTCCCTTCTTCACCATTCATAAAGACCTTCAACTTGGAGTTGAGTCAAGTCACAAGAACAAAAGTTGTTTAACTCAATGAGGGCTACGCATCCAACTAAGTGGAATTTTTTTTCGGTGAGTTTGGATTTTTTTGGTGTGTTCAAGTTTCGAGTTTTTAACTCTTTGAGATATGGTTCTAAACTATTTATGGATCTTTGTTATGAAGGTGTAATTTGGTGTTTTTTTTTGTTTTTATTAAAATGTCATGAGTTTTGATTGGAGATTAAAAACCCTAGTTTTGATGATATTTTGAAAAGTGTTTTTGGAAAGAAGGAGATTGATGAAATTCTTGTTATGATTAAATTCAAATGGAGTCTTAGAATTGATTTGAATTGTTGAAATGTGGTGAATATAAATCCATGAGATAGAGGTTATACGCACACGGTTAGGTTTTTGTTAATTAAATAGTTTAATTAATGTACCGGGGCAATCTGATATGGATAATGCGGATTTGACTAACTCCTTGATGAAAGACAAAAAACTTACGCAAGATTAGGTGCTCTATCCTTTGGTTAATCCTATAAAAGAGTGCAGGGGTGCCCTACTCTTCGGTTGATCCGTAAAAATGTGCAATTATGTGGCAAATAATAAAACCCATATAATGGGTTGCTTATCGGTGCCTTAAGGTAGCCCGATAGTGAGGGCAATGTATAAAAACTTATAATTGTCAATTGTTACCTCATGTGGCAAGTCGTACCTAACTAAACCCACGGTTAAAATGTTACATGTTGGTGTTTTACGTAATTCAACTTAGTTGATTTCTTTTTTAAACTTGTAAAGGTTTTGATGATATGAATTGGTGATTGGGGGTTGATGGAAAATTGATTTGGGGAGAATTTATGTATATTTATAAGTTTATATAATTGCCTATTGTATGTCATGCATCCATCCATATTTGGTTTTAGATTTCTTTTGGGCTTCGACTCATGTTGTTTAAAACAAATATTTTCAGATGTTAGAGGCGATTCCACAGTTTAGTAGAAAGAAAAGAAGTTTTGTAACTTTGTCATTGAATCTTGGGGAACGTCATGGCGTTATATTATGTTTTGTAACTCAAAGTCTTGTTGTTGTAAGGCCATAAGGCTAAATTCAAAATTGTTGAATGTGTGTTGATAGTATGCATCCTTGTGAAGATGTTCTTGGATTGTAATCTTGAAGAATATGTATGTTTTTGGATGAATGTAAATGTAAATTCTCATATTTAAAGGCTTTGAGTCTCTTTTCTTATCAAATCTAATGTTCTTCCAAGGCCCTTGTATGCCATTTTTGCACGAAAATAGATTTGGATAAGTGTTGGAACTTCAAAATTTCAAAAAGAAAACATCTCCCAGGTAAGCAGGGTCTCGGCCTCTCTGTTGCGGGATAAAAAAAATTGCGAGCAGTGATAGACCGATTGATTCGTCTTTAGACCGATCGATCCGTTTTTAAACCAATCGAGCGGTTTGTCTAACGGACAATTTTTTTTTTATTTTTAAACTTTTGCTCTTGTTTTGAAATTAATGTATTTCCTTCATCTCAAATTTTTTTTGAGTCATTCTTGTGTTCAAATCAAAGTTCTGAAAGTCTACTTTTCAAATATTTTATCCTTTGATTGAAATTTTTTTTGATTAAAAAGGGGTTTGCTTTAAAAGGTGGTGATATCTTGGTTTTCTCAAATTCTTCCTTCTCTCACTCTTTCTGATTCTCCTTGTTTTGGGTTTGGGGTGTGTTAGAGGGTACAACTTCTTATTAGAGTTAACAATATTTTTCTCCATTAAACTTTTTTTTTTCATTATCATCTTTCTGTATGAATTTCGGACCGGGGATTGGTTCAAAAACAAATACGGAAGGCTAGATCATTATAATAAGCCTTTAAAACTGTTATTTTTAAAGCTTTTCAAATACTTTCATCTAAGTTTTTGAATAAAATTGACCTTTTTTTCAACTTGTCTTACATGAACTACACATGACCTGATTTTTAGTATGAATATGCAGACAGGCTTCTCATGGCTCGGTGACAATCATAATCAATAATCAATTATTTTTCAAATTTTATCGCATCTGAACTATGTCATATCCTCTTTCGAAAATGTAGACAGCCAAGTGGTTCAATTGTCATTTTATCATTGTCATTCTATCTTGATATATTAATATCTCGAGACCATCTTATATTTCTATCCATAACTGCATATTCTCTCCATTTCCAAAAAAATACATTTCTCTCCATACTTGTGTATTTCGCTATTTTTAGAGAAAATATTTCTATCCTTATCTGCATATTTTTCTATTACCAAAAAATACAATTTTATTCATAACAATATTTTGTATTTTTAAATAATACATTTTTTCATCTCTTCAAAAAATATTTTTCAAAAAATTGAGGCAGGTCCACAAAAGAGGCTAAATTTAAGAAAAGTTCCAAAATAGTATTGTTGGGTGCCTAACATCTTCCCAACTTGTAATAGTAAACCTTCGAACCCAATTATTGTTTTCAAAAGACAAAAATGTAAGTCACAAATACATCCCAATTATTATTTTCAAAAGACAAAAATGTAAGTCACAAATACATTTCAAAACTCAAACTTTCAATACGTTTTCGAAAACAAGAAAGTTTTGGAATACTGATAGGTTTTGTCCGAACTTTGCAAGATATAAGTCTTTTTTTTTTGGAAAGGACTAAAATGGTGGGTTGAGATACTAAAACAAAAAGTTAGGTGGTGACTCTAAATTTTGGAACTTATTTTAATATTCTCATATATTTTAAGAACAACCAAGTTTTTACTTTTAAATAAATATGAACGCTAGTTATGCTAGTTGGTATATAGAATGGGACTTCAATGTTCAAAGAAAGATGTTGATAGATTCTTGTAGCTATACCAACATAGCAATAAAATTCAAACTGCAAGGTAGCCAAACCAACTTTATGCATTAATTATAGAACTTCAAATAATTGC
Source organism: Heliamphora pulchella (assembly GCA_032270985.1). Lineage (NCBI taxonomy): Eukaryota > Viridiplantae > Streptophyta > Magnoliopsida > Ericales > Sarraceniaceae > Heliamphora > Heliamphora pulchella. Next base: position 8,039 of record JAULJZ010189625.1, on the reverse strand, counting down.
AGATGTCATGCTAACTAAAATATTAAGAGAATTAACAATAACTAAATAATTAACTCTGGAACACATTGAAATTTTACCTAATTTGACAAAAACTTGGCAACGTCTATGAGTGCGTGAGAGAAAAAACTTTAGTAGGTCGTGAGTGAAAAAGTACACTCACTTTGTTCTCTTAATGAGCTAATCCTCTTCGTTATTTCACTTAATAAAATTTCAACATGTGCCTTGTATACAAATTCTTAGAGACTTGGTCTCATATGCACTATAATTAAACCCCCCCACCCCCCACCCCCCACCCCCCACATATTCGTTTCCCAACATATTCAGTGAAAGACTGTGAAGAAATATCTTATGAAATGAAATAGTATGGTTTTTGTCCGGATTAGCATCTGGATGGAGAGCGACAGACTGTTGTGCATTTTTAACCCTAATTTTTGTTTTTCTAATACATATAAGAGGGGATTTCTTGCCAAATCCTAATAGAGCATCATATATAATATTGTAACCTATTTTTTCCTCAAGAATAGTGAAATCTGTAAGTCCGTGGACATAGGCACCAATTACCAAACCACGTAAATCTTATTTGTTGTCTATGTGATTGTCTTTATTGCCCATTTTTTCTTGTGTGGCTTGTGCATAATTCAGGGGCTTGTAGGTGGGATTATTGTGATCAAAATCCCTAACAACTAGTATTAGAGCTCCGGGTTTGAAGGTAGAAGAACGCAACATGGCAGAAGAAGAAAATACCAAGAATAAGAAGTTCAACGGCTTGAACTTCACTCTCTCGAGGATGCAGATCGATGATGTTTTTTACCAGGAGGATATGTTTCTTCCTTTGATCGGGGAGAATCCAGAAAAGATGCCGCAGGGTGAATGAGAAGTACTGGATCGTAAAACCCTAGGGACCGTACAATTAAACCTCGCACCGTCAGTAATATCCAACATTGCAAAGGAAAAGACAATAGTAGATTTGTTAAATGCATTGAAAAAGATGTACGAATAGCCATCAGCATCAAATAATGTATATTTAATGAAAAAGTTATTTAACTTAAAGATGGCAAATGATGCCGTCATTGTCGAACATCTCAATGAATTTAATATCATCACTAATCAGTTAGAATCGGTGGGTATTAACTTTGATGATGAAGTTAGTGCCCTAACCCTCTTGTCCAGTTTTTAAGAAAGTTAGAATGGCTTGGTTGTGGCAGTGAGTAACTCATCCGGATCAATAAAGCTGAAGCAGGAGGATGTTACTGGGTTTATTTTTGGTGAGAGATCAACATCAGGGTCAATTTTGAATGCCGAAGGGGGAGAAAAAAAGAATGATAGAAAAAATTAGAAGGGCAGGGGGAATCACATATCTAAGTCACAAGAAAGATCACAGTCACGGGGTAGCGAGTAGAAATTTGGTGGTTATTCGAATTGTGGACAAAAAGGGCACTTCGAGAAAGATTGTAAGGCACCAAGAAAGCAATGAGATGACAAAAATCAGGGGGTAAGAATACCGTGAATGTTGCTGGTGATGAAGAAACAGATGCCTTAATTTGTGCCATGGACTTCCGCAGTGAGTCATGGATTGTAGATTCTGGTGCATCATTTTGTGCTACCCATGCATGGATATTCTCAATAATTATGTGTAAGAGAAAGTCGAAAAAGTATATCTCAGGGATAACAAAACCTGTAGTATTATTGGAAATGGTGATGTACAGATCACTCAGACAGATGGATCAGTTCTAAAGTTAAAAGACGTTGACATGTGCCTAATTTGACGAGAAATATGATTTCTATGGGACAGCTATCAGAATCTAGGTTGTGACATCCTTCACAGCAAACTTGTGAAAGATGAGTAGAGTCATTGGTCTTGGCCTGTGGAAAGTTGGAGGGCACTCTGTACATGTTCTTGGGTTCATATAGTAGTATATCAGTGACGTTAACTAGGGTTGATGTTGGTACTTGGTACAGACGGCTCAGTCACATGAATGAAAAAGGGATGAAGGTGATGATCTCAAAAAGGAAATTCCTGGGATTAAGCTTCATGGATCTAGACTACTGTGAAGATTGTGTCCTCGGGAAGCAGAGAAAAGTCAATTTCACAAGGGCACCAAGGAGACCAAAAACATAATGGTTAGAATTTGTTCATACATATGTATGAGGACCATCTCAAGTATCCTTTTTAGGTGGTTCACATTATTTTGTCACTTTTATTGTTGATTCCATGAGGAAGTTTTGGATTAATTTCTGTAAAAATAAATCTGATATTTTTAGGATATTCAAAAATTGAAAAGCCATAGTTGAAACTAAAACTGGGTTGCAACTGAACTGTCTGAAGTCAGATAATGGGGGTGAGTATTGCAGTAAGAATTTGAAAATACTATGCAGTTAATGAGATCAGAAGGGTTATGAATGTTCTGATGAAACCAAGATAGAATGGGTTGGAAGTACGTATGAACAGAACGATTATGGAATGTTCTAGGAGCATGAGGCTATATGCCATTTTTTCAAAACAATTATGGGCTAATGTTATGAATACAATAGCTTATCTGAACAACAGGAGACCTTTAGTGCCATTGGATAGTGGACTGTCAGTGGAAACGTGGACAGAAAAAGAGGTAACTTTATCCCATCTACGTATATTTGATTGTATTTTCTATGTTCATGTGGAGCATGATAAAAGAAGCAAGATTAACCTTAAGTCTAGAAAATGTGTATTTGCCAGCTATGGAACTGATAGTTACGGTTATAGACTTTGGGATTATAAAAATAGAAAAATAGTTAGGAGCATTGATGTTGTGTTTAATGAGTCGATTTTATTAAAAAAACAGACAGGATTAGAAAGAGGTAATTATAGAAGAATCAAATTTTGTTGAGCTTGGAGGGATATCTAATAGAGCTTTGAAACCTCGGGATGAGAACACATAGTCAACTCTATAAGCAAAAATTCAAACTCCTCATCCCAGGAGATCCACTAGTGCCAGTAAACCTGTAGCGGGTTACTCACCATCATTGAACTACTTTTGCTAATAGATAGTGGTGAACTAGAATGTTTTGAAGAAGCATTGTAGGTTAAAGCAAGAAAAGAGTGGGAGCACGCTATGGATGATGAGATGGAGTCTGCATCATCAAATTAGACTTAAGAGTTAGTTTAGTTGCCCAAGAGTATGTCAGCCCTACAGAACAAATGGGTTTATAAACTGAAGGAAGAGGCAGATGGGAGCAAAAGGAATAAGGATTGACTCAAAGTCAAAGGCTTTCATTAGAAGCCGAGAATTGACTATATTGAAATCTTCTCCCTGATTGTAAAAAATTCTACCATCAGATCAGTATTGAGCATTGTGGCAGCAGAGAATTTACACCTGGAGCAGTTGGATGCCAAAATTGCTTTTCTCCATAGGGATCTTAATGAGGACATCTATATGGTGTAGCCACAGGGATATATAGTGGAGGGACAAGAAAATATGGTTTGCAAGTTGAAGAAAAGCTTATACAGTTTGAAACAGGCCCCAAGGCAATGGTACAAGAAGTTTGACACTTTTATGACATGAGCAGGATTCAATAGATATCATGCTGACCACTGTTGTTATTTTAAAAGGTTCTCTGCATCTTATCTTATACTGTTATTGTATTTAGATGACAAGTAAATTGTAGGGTCTAACATGAATGAGATTGAGAATCTTAAATCACAATTATCCAAAGAATTTTCCATGAAAGATTTGGGGGCAGCCAAACAAATTCATGATATGAGGGTCAGTCGGGACAGGGTGAAGAGAAAGCTGAAGCTCTCCCAAGTAGATTATGTTGCAAATGTGTTAAAACGGTTTAACATGGATGGTGCTAAGCCAGTTAACACACCTTTGGTAAGCTACTTCAGGCTTTCAAAGGATCATGGAGCAGTCAGTGAAGAAGAGTAGAGAAGTATAACTAAAGTACCTTATGCATCAGCCGTAGGTAGCTTGATATACACCATGACATGCACGAGGCCATACATCTCCAATGCAGTGGCAGTTATGAGTAGGTTTATGTTCAATCCGGGCAAGGAGCACTAGGAAGCAGTAAAGTGAATTACGAGGTATCTCAGAGGTTATACGGATTATGCTTTATGTTATGATGACTTAGGAATTTAGTTGTAAGGTTTTGTGAATTCAAACCTGACAAGTGACATTGACAGCAGGAAAAGTATTACCGGGTATGTGTTTACTTTGGATAGTGCAATAGTCAGCTGGGTATCCAGATTGTAAAAAATAGTAACTATTTGTACCACAAGGGTGGAGTATGTAGCAGCCACAGAGACATGCAAGGAGTTGATATGACTAAAGAGTTTCTTGAATGGATTAGGTAAAGAATAATACAAGTGTCAGCTATTTAGTGACGGCCAAAGTGCTACACATATCGTAAAGAACTCGGCATTTCATTCAAGAACCAAACATATCGACATCAAATATCATTTCATCTGATCTCAATTGGAAGATGGGAAATTTGATTTGAAGAAGGTTCACACAAGTGAAAATCCTACGGATATGTTCATTAAGGTGGTGACAATGGAGAAGCTAAATGACTGTTCAACTTTGATTTATCTTTAAGGTTAGAAGACGGAAGAAGGATCACACTGGTTTGCCTATTTGGCTTGAAAAAATAGAAGATTATTGGTATCAGAAGACTTCGAGTGGTTTTACTTCAAGTGGGAGATTGTCCAGAAGAAAAACTTTCTGGACAATCCCCTTCGGACAGGCGTCTGGACGGAACAAGATAATATCATTTCCATCCAGATGGGCGTTCGGACAGAATGGGACAATATGGTTTCTATTTGAATGAGCGTTCGGATGGAGCGCAGTGGACTGCTACTGGTTTTTACCCTCAATCTCTGTTTTTCTGATATATATAAGAGGGGATTTCATGCCAAACCCTAATAGAGTATCATATACAATATTGTAACCTATTTTTTTCTTTAGAATAGTGAAACTGTGAATTCATGGGCGTAGGATCAATTGTCGAACCACGTAAATCTTGTTTTTCATGTTCTTGTGATTGTCTTTATTCCTTATTTCTTCTTGTGTAGCTTGTACATAATTCAAAAACTTGTGGGTGAGATTATTGTCATCAAAATCTCCACATATTCCACACAACCCATATGTATATATATAAAATAAATAACCACCGGGTCTCGTAGAATTTAACATAAACACCCAAAATCCTTTCTTCTAAGTAAATCTACAGATATACCTTCAGAAGGAATGATTCATGATGCTATACAAAGCCATAGTAGGGGTGTAAAAATCGGTCGGGGCCTGTGGGCGACCCGACACTGTGTGGGCACAGCCCGACCCAAAAAAAGTCCAGCCTAGCCTGGCTCGAGACCAAAAACATGTTCTTTGGGCCTAGACCTACTCCTGAGCCCGTGGGCCGGCTCGAGGCCCGGTCCTTTGCCCGGGCTTTGAATGCTAACTACTCTTTTTGGCTTGGCCCGAGGCTTGGCCCAGACTCCAACGACTATTTTTGAAAATTAACGGCTCGGATTAACTTGATGTTCGAATGAACGGATGAGAATAAAGAGCCATTAGGCCCGGCACAGCCCGACCAACGGCTAGCTTTGATTTTTTTTAAAAAAAAATTTAGATTTTTTCCTATAAATAGAACCATTTGCATTTGAGAAAATTTATTACAATTTTCAAACTCTCTCATCTCTCTACTTTCTCACTCTCTCAAGTTTTTTCTTTTGTAATTTGATTATTCGGTGATATTCAGTGGTTCGATTATTTGGTGATATTTGGTAAAAATTACAACTGTTTGCGAATCAAGGATTGAAGATAAAAAATCAAGATCAAGATCAAGAGTTCTAATCGATTAAGATCAAGATTAAAGATCGAAATTTCTTTAATTCGGTTTGATTTATTTTCTGTAATTTTTTCAGTATTAAATTTATTTTGTAATTTTTCTTAATTGTAATTAATTTTTTAAAAAAGTGTAGTAGTTATTATTTATAAACTATTAATTTCATTAACATTTTAAATTTATTTTAATTTTATAAATAATAATATTTTACTTTATTAAGTTTATTTATGAATCCAAATATATTTTTCATTAATGAAGAAAAAGATATTTTTGCATTTTCACTAAGTGGTTCTAATCTCACTCCTCCAAATCCTAATCCACCCACTGGTTCATCATCATCTGCGGCTACATCTGTATTTAGTGGTACATTTAGTAAAAAAGCGTCAAATATTTGGGAATATTTTGAAAAAAATTTTGAAAAAAATTCTGATGGCACTGTAACTGTTAAAGCCAAATATAAAATTTGTAATAAATTTTTTTCAGGTAATACATCGAGTAACACTAGCTACTCAATTAGACATTCAAAAAGTCATCTAAAAAATACATCTCTTAATTTAAACATACAAATACAAATGGGTAGGAGTCCAACGAAAAATATTTTTAATTTTTCTTATGTTCCTAAACGTGTACAAAATTATATTATTGATTATATCATAGAAAAGGAACATCAATTGTCTATGAGTGAAGAACCAAAATTTGAACATATGGTACAAGAGATATTTTCGCCTTAATTTTTAACATTTTTCTAGAAATATTACTAGAAACAGGATTTTGCAAAAATTTGAAGAAATTAAAATCGAATTGTTATATTTATTTAAAAATTTAAAAGGTAAAATTTGTTTAACTTTTAATTTATGGACTGCTAGAAATAATACAGAATACTAATGCATTACTACATATTTATCGATAATGATTAGAATTTATGTAAATGTATTTTTTTATTTAGACTCGTAAATTTTTCCTATACCGGTCATAATTTAGGTATAGATATTAGACAACAAATATGTGTGTGGAGTATTAGTTAAAAAATATTTTTTATTACTTTAGATAATACTTCTTATAATAATGAATGCGTTAACTATCTAAAATATCATTTGAAGCTTTCGTTATTTGGTTTTTTATTTTATATTTGTTGTTTTGCACATATTTTGAATTTAATTGTTAAAATAGGACTTCCATATTATTATGATTTTCTTGTTAGAATTAGACTAGCTGTAAAATGTATAAATAGTAGTGTTGAAAAAGTTGAACTTTATAGAAAAATATGTTATGAAAAAAATATAAAATTTAAAAAATTACAACCTGATGTAGAAACTAGATGGAACTCTACATATAACATGTTACAAATAGCAATAAAACAAAGAAAAATAATTGATTAATTTTTTATAATTTATCAAGTAACTAATTTTACTCCATCAACTTCAAATGATTGGCAAAATGTTAGTTTATACAAAAAAAATTTATAAAGTTTTTAATGAATCAATAAAAGTATTTTTTTATATTTATACTTCTACTGCTCTATTTGTTTTACAACAATTAAAAATAATAATACAAATATTTATTGAATATTTATCTACTGAAACATATTTTCATATGATATTAGTTATGAAAGATAAATTTGATAAATATTATAACGAAATAATACATATTTTTAGAATAGTTTTAATATTAGATCATAGTAGTAAAAATATTGATTTATCGTATTTTTTAGAAATAATTTAAAATAATACAGATTTATTAGAACCAATAAACGAAACACTTCAAAATTTATATAATGAATATAAAGTTAATATAATACCGCACAAACGTCCACCAAGATTTCATCTCGAAGTCGTATGGACGATTGGTCATTAATTAAAATAAGAAGATTTTCAGAGGTTCATAGGAGTTTTATAACTAAACTCCAATGATACTTTGACGCAGTAAAAAATATAAATAAATTTTTTTTTAATATTTTAAAATATTGAAAACAACATGAGGCATCGGGGCCATCTTATCCACAATAGCTCGTGATATTCTTGCAATTCATGTCTCTACAGTTACTTCTGAGACGGTTTTTAGTGCAAATGGACGGGTTCTCAACGAGTATAGATCGAGACTGACGTCGGATATAGTGTGTTAGATCTAGGCAACCCAAGAGGGGGGTGAATTGGGTCTTTTCTATTTTAAAGGAAATTTAAAGCCTTTTTAGAAATCTTTTAATATTGCAATATGAA